>JAFLJL010001641.1:34616-48047 GCA_018398815.1 Conus ventricosus | reverse complement strand
AGGTTTAAAAACATCATCATCATCCACAATCCGCGAAAAGGAACCGTTAGCCGAGTGAAAAAGACGCGTAAAAGGTCTTCTTCTTCTGCCCCGTTATTAAACCCCCGAAAACGATTTTTTTTTTCCGCTTTGGTTTTCGTTTTCCCTCCCTTTTGCTGAATGTACACGGGATCGCATACGAGTAGACCTGCTCACGAGGGGCGGTTATCAATGGATCCGTTTCATAACTACTGACGTCTTGCACATGCGATTCTTCCAGATGATGGTTAAGTAAATGTCCGCTGCGGTTTCCTTAGCGCTGTTGTTGGCTCCCTGGCAAACCGCTAACTGGGCGCCCAGCATGAACAAAGCACCCGCTTCTTCACATTCCTGATAGCGGATTTTTTCAGCTGGCGCAAGGCCATACTTGTCGCAGTGCTCGTGCTTTGAAACGTGCACAAAAAAAACATCTAGGGCGGCTTTGATGTATAACAAAGGCTCCCAGGTGCGTGTTTTTGCGGGTTGATACAAACCGGGCAGCGCCACTCCAGCGTAAGGATTCGGGTTTGCAAGAGTCGTGGTGCGGACCAGGCACGTAAAGTGGAGCGTGAATAACGCTGGCTTGCGGAGGCTGGAGGGGGGAGATGCGGCATGAAGTCGTTGACGCGCGGGCTGAGCGGGCGAGAATGTCTCGGACTCACAAGATGAAGCGCGCGCTAGTGCGATAGATCTACACAGCGTCGGTATTTTACCGGAACTGAGACATAGCTGACCGATTTCATTATCTAGCGGAGGGATGTCTCTTACTCTCGATGTTTTCGAACACTCCATGGTCGCTATCGGAAGAATACATTTATGGACAGGTTAAGCCGGCGGCGGAACACAAAGGACCGTCGTAAAGCCGGTTCGTAAGTCGACCGTACGATACTTTCCACGGAAGATGTTGGTAAAGTTTGATCGATCGCGAAAGAATGCGTCGCTAAGAGAACGTAAATAACAGAGAAATCTCCGCCGCGGTTTCCTTTACATAGCAGTTTCTTTGCCTTGCCCATTAAAAATTTTCATCCGCCTCCTCTTTTTCTTTTTTTTACGAGTTTTCAGTTTTCTAGTCCGCTTTTTTTACCCCGCTCCTCTCCTCTTCCTCATCCTCCTCTTCATCCACCGGCACCACTCTTTTTTCAACATACGCTGTAATAAATGACTGATCATCGACTTTTGGACGCGTTTTACTTCATCCACGTTAACGTACCTCGGAAACGGATAGGCTCGTCCCAAGCCGGGGCCGAAGATTATGCTTGCGACAACCAGGCGTCGTGCTTACGTTTTTTAGAAACGTTTTATATTTCGTCATGTAGACGTATCGTCCTTATAAATATAATCCGTAGCCGAGAGCGAAGCGGGGAAACGACCCGTATGCCCAAATAGCATTTTTGAAACCTCCTTGCAAAAACGCGCTGCTAGGATCTAACAAACGCCGATGATAACTATCGACAGGTATCCAGCAATCGCGATACATCGAAAGGTGCCCTTTATCTTATTCCACCGCGTTCAAAAATACCTCGCGATCCAACTGAAGTAAAAAAGCTCGCCAGTGCGGTATACGAACCGTTAGCGAACGGAGAATCTTTATTATTCGTCATCCTCGCTCTCTCACTCACAACACACATAAAAGAACAAAAAAAGGCCGGAAATACTGTCTGCTTTTTATATAAGCAGGAAGGAGAGGAGGGGGGGAAGAAAAAAAAAGTATATAAAATCAAAAACGTCCGGGGCAGGGGGAAGAACAAAGAAAAAACAAATGAATCACCACCCGTGCTCAGCAATCTCTCATGCTCAAGGCAAAATGGTTACAAGGGAAATCTACCTGCAAATGGTGGGAGACTCGGCGCAGGAAAAACCACTTTAATAGTAAACGATGTCCGAAATACTACCGTCGGTCACGGACCATCCTACCAGAGTAGAACTGAACAAGCCAAGACATCGCGCGCTAGTAAAAGGGTTTTTATGAGGGGATGTCGACAAGGCGTCTTCAGCCGCGATGCTCAATCATCACCGTGTCGGCCTTTTTTGAAAGTTTAGCAGCCATCTCCAAGAAACGTTGCATGCGATTTCCTGCAAAGATCGGGGTTTAAATTGCGTAGAACAGTTTAATGACCTTCCGCCACTACGGGAGATATTAAGAAAAAGAATGCGGCGAGGCGTGCGTACCATTCTGGAAAGAAGCGGCGAGATTCCAAAAACCTTGTTCCAAGAGCAGAGTTCAAACATTATTTCAGGATGCGTTTCTTTCTGCATCGAAGCGAAAGAAGAAGCAGAGTCATCGCCAACAACGGCTTCGAGAATGCAAAGACGCCGAACTAGAGTGCCGGACGAGCGAAGTCAAGGTCTTGGAACTCGTCCTCCATCGGCGAGCAAAATCAATGCCCCATCTGTTAGAACGGCTCGGGCCGATCCGCAGACGCGGGTCATAGACACACCGTCTCACCGTGGATGAAATCGTCGAAACGAATTCTACGTACCAGCTATTTTGCACTACAGTACTTTAGAAGTCCTCAAGTTAGAACCGTCCCTCTTCGCCTTTCTGTTTCTTCGTCGGCTTCTTTTCCTCGTGTTTTTAGCGAATACGCTTGAAAGACATTCGCCAAAGGCGTGGTGCTCTTCCTCCAAATCCTCCTGCGTATCTTCTTTTTCCCGTTTAGACATTGTTGTACTTTCAACAGTTTCTTTTACCTTTTTTGAGCTGATTTTAAATGCCACTCCGGAGACTTTTACGAGCGACAATACGGGGCCTCCAACAACCGGGTTCGAAGCCGTGTTAATAGAATACTGGCCGCGAACGCCCGTCAAGCAAGCGGAAGAAGACCACTAAGGTGATGGTTTCGGCCCAAACGTAGGCCGACCGCGGTTTGATAGTTCGAACACCACGGCAAACTGTGTAATAACTAACATTAAGGGTACGCCGTAACAATTTTTCACGATTTCGAACTAGAGCGTACTTGGAGGTTTTGATTTGAGTACTATGTAAGGGAAGCCAAAGACTAACAATAAACTCGATCAATGTTGCGATGGAAAACAAGGCTGCTTGATCGTTTGGTATCCATTCGGCACGATGTTGAGAGGCGGCTTTCGTTAGAAGATGTAATAATAGATTCTTTCCCAAAACGAGAGCTATGCTCTCCGCATGCACGCAAGCGCAGTCAAAGTTAATCTCCCGTGGATTTCTGTACGGTATGAACGTTTAAGGCGTGAGGAACAGTTAAACACGTGAAATACATCCACCCTAACCACGCTTTAAATACTCGATCCTAGTCTTCGTGGACAGTATTCCCCTTCTTCCTCTCTTCTTCTTCTTCTTCTTCTTCACCTGGAGGCGCTTCGACGGTTCGACGTCCTTAGTGTTGCAGGGGGCGGTTTGTAGCTTGCCTTGAAGATCTCCGTTTCCGCAATGATTGGGTTAAGACCTCCGGGATACATACTCTTCCCCCAGAGTAAGGAAGACTTTCTCGGTACTCAGACTTAACGTCTTGGGAATTCATCGGGTTCGAGGAGGAGAACAGACTCCGCCGTCGCCTCCTTCTTTTCCAACCCGCCTTTTCTTTGTTTTCGTTTCTCCTTCCGCTTCTTCTTGCTGTTGTTGCCGATTCATTTCCGCAAGGATAACACCCTCCGCATTAAAACAATGCGTTTCGGCGCAACCTGTATTTCGCTGATGACAAGAGAAACATTAAGAAATGAATCAATCCTTGCCATAATATGAAAAGAATTAAAACCGCCATCGGACTCGAGGATTCCTTTTCCATAGAGCCTTCGATCATTTCTAAACTGTGTTTTAAAAAAACGAGTCAAATCAATGAAGAACGTGGAAAATAAACGTACTATAGGATGTCCCGAAAACCATCGAACGACCGACCCAAAGTCCTTAACAGGCCGATTATTAAATCGATAGACCCAAGGCTTATAACGCCGATGTCGCGATGAGACTGTTGATAGTCAAGAAGGGAATCGTAATGGCCGAGCAGCATTATTATTATTTATTAACGCAGAACGATTTTTATGTTTGAGGTCAGAGGGAAAAAAAGACTTTCTGAGTCGAAGGTCGATGTAAACGCTACCGCTCTACGTAGTCTCGACGTAGCTGGCTAGGTGGTCCGAGCGTCTTTATGTATATTTACTTAAGGCAAAACACTTGAGAGGGTGACGTTTGTTTGTCAGTAAGAGTTAAGAAAATCAAAAACGTCTTTCAGTTCTTGGAAATCTTCGCTACTTTTTTTTCGGAGGCGAGCAACCTTCCTAAAACGATCCAGCAGTGTTGTTTCGATAGGTCGGTTAGGCAGTCCTTTAAACCACCTCGCCACTGTACGAACGTGCCTCCGTTTATGTACCACAAAATACGGAATCGCGCTTATTACTACCACTCATTGAGGAGTCTTGAGTTTGGTTCCGCTCTTCTTCTTCTTCGTTTTGATCATCACGACCACGTTTGAATCAAATATTCCATTAATAGTTTTAGGCTGGTCCATTTTTTGATTCTTCCTGTTGCAATGAATGGTCCTTTGACTAACAAACGTCTTGAGACGATCGAAACCAAGTTATTTTAGGCAACAGTATACTCGAGGGGCGTGAATCCTCGAACGAAGAGTACGCTTGGTAGGTTTTTTCTTACCATAAGGAAGTATAACACATAAGCTCATTTGATACACGAGCCCTGAAGGATTCTCTTAGTACTGTCGCCGCTCGCCCACCTTAATAATGTTTTTAATATATTTATCGCCTCCGATTCGAAAAAGACGTAGTAATGATCCCTCCCTGTTTACCGTCTGAAACGAAGTGCACGTATCGATCATCATATAGGTTTCGGAAAAGTTTCTGAAATTTCCTTCGGCAGTTGAACCGAGCGAAACGCATACGTTCAGTAACACAAAAGGCGAAGATTGTAATAAAGCCAGAAAATAATTTATTACCTCATTATTTCTCATTCCTCTAAGCAGTAATAGTGTCGGTCTTCGGGAGACCTTTCTTGAATTTCTTGCTGTATGTCTTTATAAGTAGTACAGCTAATGGGTTTGTTTCCTGGGCATTAATTCGCTGCATACGTATAGTTTCGAACTCCGACGCATGGCTGCGAGGATCAAAAGCCGCTTTAATAAGTTTCGAATTCGTGATCTTCCTGGCTGGCCACGCGGCGCTACAGCCGGAGAAGTTAGCCTTCAGTTCTCTATTAGCGGCCACCGTGCTCTAACGACGGTTCCTTGACGTTCTTGGGAGGGAGAGAGGACGTTGTTGCTGCATTTTAGGGGAGGGAGGGGGGGGCTAGAAAGACCTCTCGATCTGCGCTTCTAAGACGCCACAATCTTCTATGGGTGTCCTCGTCGGCATAGGAGGAATCCCCCCGTGGTTTTCGCTGGCACGGTTTGACGATTTGTATCCTTCGTGTTCCATCGTCTTCCTTCTCTACCAGGTGCTTCCTCTTCTCCTCCTCCTTCATCTTCTTCCTCTTCCTTGTCTCCTTCTCGAGGACCGGTATTCTGGATGGAGGGGCTCCGCCGGAATTAAAACACTGTTCCAGTCGGTCGAGTCGTCGATTCCAAAGAGAAGGCTTGCTCATCTTCTTTCAACTTCTTAGGTGAGGAGGACCCCGGGTTCTTTCTCGCCCGTTCAACTGCGGTAGAAGGTAATGTAATAACGTGATCTCGAGCATCCGTCATTCTTGTTTGTCGTTGTTGGCGAGCGCGTTTTGGGCTAAAACTGGCGTATATCAATGTTTAGCATTCCTGTTCCATTCGAAAGATCCTTTAATAGTTTTTCTTTCTGGGAAAGGAGCCTTGATGACGTTGATTAAAACTAACGCGAGTATTTTAGTATACGTTTCGCGGTTCTTTGTACGGTACACGCGAGAAACGTGTCGTAAGCGGGCGCAAAAATTCCTTGCGAGCCTATTCGTTGTCCGAGGTGAACTAATCCGACGTGTCGATCTTATCGGTGCTGCATCGTGCGCGAGGCCTTCAGCTGCCAAACTGCAACCGAAAGATAATCCGACATGCTCTCTTGTTCCGCCACCGTCTTCAGTTTTTTTTTCATCCTTTCCCGTAAGGTTTCGAATGATAGGTAATAAGAGTCTTTGCTCTTTCTAACAACCTCCAGGAAATAACCGCAATCGATAAGGCCTTTTAGCAGGAAACCAGGCCGGGGTTCGTACAACACCTTACAGAACCCCGGATAAAAGTAAGGATCGTGCTCAACACCAAAGGAAAATCTCCGCCTCGAATTTTTTTTCGTATACGCCTTAGATCCTCCGAAGAGAGGCAATAAGGACCCCTGTCCGCTTCGATAGTGCACTATACCCTCTACTCTATAACACGAAGCGCCGCTATGCTCGTAATAACATTTGCCATTCTGTACCTTCGAACGTTTTGTACGATCAGATCGACTAAATCGAGAAACGCTTCGGTTTTTCCCTCAGCGGTCCGCTGGTAGTTTTGAACAGGCTTGTATGATCCCGATCGTCCCAAATCCGGGTCATGAACGTGCCCGCTTTTTCCTCGTCCTTCTTCTTCTTTTACGGGATCGTTACCCAAAGCTTCGTAATCAGTCGAGCTTGCGTTCGCCGTTTTGGTTATAATATAGTTGAGATTTTTCTACGTACCTTCTGGACACGGAGTAAATACACTCTATGATGACTAAGTGGTTGATGCGAATTTTCATCTTCGTATAGAGCCGTTTAAATAAAACTAACGCGGCGACGAAGGTTATGCGAGCGGTAGAGAAAGCCTGTATTTCCTCAGCGTCGAAGCCATGCATAACATCTCGGCAATACACTGGGTTTACCGAGAGAGAACCCGCACTTGTGGAAATTGGAGGGCCAGATTTAGCATCTTTTACATTCAGAAAGCGGTAATAACTGTAATATTCTCCACGACTCGCTCCCCGATTTCTTTCCATTTTATGAAAACAATATGTCAAGAGTAGCGTATTCCTCAAAAAAAAGCGCATAAATCCCAGATCGCTTCGCGTTTGATGAGTTGAGGTTCAAATCATACTTTTTGTGCGCCTCCAATGATCTTTTTAACGTGCGTTAACGATGAACCCAGTTCTTCGCCCGTAGAGATTTCATAAACGTTTCAACACCTACCTTCCGCGTCCTTATTTCCTGGCCGGCGTTTTATAAAAATGAAACGCTCGTCTTACATTCGCAACAGCCCTCTGATTTTCATTTGTCGGGTTTCTCAGAACAAGTGCCCGCCCGCCCCCCCCCCCGGAACCCGCCGTGTGGGGATTATACCGAAAACCTTTCCCAATTCTGCGAGCTCCTCTATATTTCTATGGTTTTCATCCAGAATCAAAGCCGTCGGGTGTTTGCGGAAAGAAAGGACATTCTTTTAACCACAATTTGGGTGCCGTAATGTACAACAAACCCCCGGCCCGGCGAAGTTTTGCGATTGTAGGTATCGTTAACTGCCTATCTCCTAACATCTCCTGATAATTGCATTGGCTAGGAATCATCGGTTTACGAGAAAAGTCGTAATCGGTTTTTACGTCACCGCAACGTCTTTCCGAACGATAAAGCGACGTAGCCTTTTTCTTCTAAATGCTCGTCTATCGGAACGGAGTAGCTAAGAAGCTACCCAATCTTGATTCGGGTACCATGTTTTACTGGTCGGAGTAATCCAACTATAGTAAGATTTCTTTCACTGACTCCCGCTCGGGTCTTAGCAGTTTCTGGTTTGATGGAAATAATTTAAGTAAAAGGATCGTGTAAGAAACAAGGATCCGCTTCCGCGTGTAAACAAGAGCAATTTCGTTAG
The DNA here is from genome assembly GCA_018398815.1 of Conus ventricosus. Classification (NCBI taxonomy): domain Eukaryota; kingdom Metazoa; phylum Mollusca; class Gastropoda; order Neogastropoda; family Conidae; genus Conus; species Conus ventricosus. The sequence goes on along the minus strand of JAFLJL010001641.1, from coordinate 40,266 downwards.
AACCGAGAACATTCTCTTCGAAGCCATCCAAAAGTAGTAGACTTTGATTTTTTCTCCACCTACTCTTATTTGAATAAATTTGCCTCCGGTCGTAAAGGTGTTGTCCTATTAGAACTCTCCTACATCCCTCGAAAAGGAACCGTTTCCAACAACGTTTTGATACAGACCTTCCCAAATACGTTTCTAACCAAGATATCTTGCCATGTCCCAGTCGTCGGCAACGGACGAAGCCGTCCATTTGTATTTCTGAATAATTTTTTCGCGGCTGTTCGGAAGCTCCAAGAAGAAACCCGTCGTTACCACAAATATTAAGACGGATGATAAGAGAAGAAGAAGACCCAAAGCAAAAAACGTTACTGAATTACTAATTAAGTTAGAAACAATAAAGCATGTTACGCGACTGTGCGAATCGGCTATCCTTTAATGACGATCGGAATCGTAAATTTTGCGAAAAAGTATATGAAGAGCGACAGCGATTGTATAACGCTCAACTGGCACTAAAGATAGGGTCTGAAATCTTCGATTGACAAAACGGAAGCCGCTAAAAGCCAAACTCGCAATATGCGCATATTCCAAAGAAGGAAAAATCTTCACCGAACCTGAAGACCGGATCGAACGGAAATACCATCCGTACAAGTACGTGGATAAAAATAGTTAACCGACGAGATCAGATGGATGAAAACCATCAGTCGCGATGGAAAATTTAAGATTTTATGTACGAGTTTCCGTATATGACGACAATGACTATGAGAGACGGCGCCAACATCAAGGAGGAGGATAGTACGTAAAATTTGTCTTCATTGGGGCAGGTTTATATACAAGAGGGGGGAAATGGTTCCATTTTTTTCCCGAACGGAAGGGAAAAAAAGATGCACTCCACTCACAAACATACAGACAACACGCGCCGCTAGTTTTTTTTGTTTGTTAAATTATTCACACAAAATCGTCTCCGACAACATCACGGCGCTATTATAACCTTCAAACGAGATCGGAGCGCTTGCCCACTCGAATAAATAGACCCTTATTAAGCGTTGATCTCAACAGCAATTTTGTATGCGAACAGTTTTATACTTTCAATAATTTTGTACAACGCTTGAACGGAATTACTCCCATTTACGGTAGTCTCATCCTTTATCTTTTCTGCCTCCCCTTCTATGGTAAAGGTTCCTTTACGCTGTGAGAAACTCCACCCTTCACCAATAAGTTTATAGTCGTCCCGCACATGAAAAACGATACATACGTCTGAACTCTCCATTTTGGTTAATACTTTTAACGCGTATAGACTACGGTCCTACTTCTACTACGGATCCTAGCGGCTATAGAAACTGAAATCGTATTCAGTTACCTCGTGGGTCCAACCAAGGGACATCGTACATCGATTTATGCCGTTCCTCTGTCGAAATTCAAAGATACGAAATCTCCGCCTTTGTATTCACTAAAAACCCGCTCGATTATACTTTACAAATTATGCTTTGTAGAACTGACCTCGCGTTGATTCTGCAGAACCCCAAGCTCTTCCGCCACTTGATGAAATCCAGTTCTTCGCCTATCCACAATTACGACACGCTCCAATTAGTAACGGATTCGCGCCATAGCATACGACGTTATTTCAGAGTTACGCTTACTCCTGATCGTATCGCATTCCAACGCCTTGAACACGTTTTAACTTTCTGAACAGAACCCGAGATCAAAAAATTAGCCTTGAAAGTACTCATGGGGGGAGGTTTCCCCTCGGCCAGCAAGGCGGTCCAAAATCTTTTACCCTACCCCTTCCCGCCCCTTTTATTAGATATTTTTCTTTCCCCCTTCCCAAGAAAATTATAAAAGAGGTAGAAAAGGTTTCCCTACCCCTTGCTCTTTTCACAACCTAGATATAATGGGTTTGCAGTTCCGTTTTTGCCGTCGAGGTAACCGCTAATATATCCAAAGAAGCAAACGCCAGATTCCGCAGGCTTCGATTGCACATTTACGAATCGTGAGAAGTTCTGCCCGAGAGACTGTGCACGTTCGAACGGGAGTAAACCATAGCCATTTAAACAAATACTGGGGACTCGGGATGCCAGGTCCGTTTCGAGCGCCTCGCGGGTTTTAGACGTACGAACAGGCATTATCGACGCTGATTACAGGGGAGAGATTTTACCGGCTTCACAACCCCAGTTCCAAGCCACTTCGCGTTGCAGGGGCATAAAGCGGCTCAGATCGTATTTCTACCTTTAGAGAGACGAACGTTACATACTGCGATTCTCTGCCAAACCATCTGGCAAACACTGAACGCGGTGTCGGTCGGATTTGGCTCGACCGGGAGGTTACGAAAGGACTGCAGCTAACAAGCATGGAGGGAGTTTCGAGGAGCACACACACCCGCATTCCTGTTTTTTAACAAGAAATCCGAAAACCGAGTTTGTGGCGCTTGGTCGTGCGGAATTGAACACAACAAAACACACCTTTTATGCCCGTTAGAAGTCTCGTATACTCCGAGAGAGGGACTCATGATCGCAAACTACGACGACTTCTACAAAAGATGCTACGTTATGGACAGACTTCCTCAACCGATAGCCATAGAAAACGTTCGTTTGCTGGCTACATTACACGAAAAACAATTACCGTGAGCGACAAAAACGACTCTTTATACATTGTGGGGAAAAACTATAACAAACTTCCAAGCTTGGAAGAACTCGTCTCGGATCTAACACGTGGTTTTCTCCTTGCAGCTGCTTGTAGTAAAAGAACAGGAACAGACAAAATGACCGTCGGGTTTTATGAAGGCATCGACGAGGAAATTCAAAAGGATTACTGACAAGCGTTTCCGGTACCATATGACGTCAAGGATACTCCGTCGCCGCAGAGCGACCGTTATGCAGATCAGAACGCGCGACAGAATGCGGAGGATGCAATCCAGGAAATATTTTCTTCGTCCACAAGTTGGAGTCTGAGTATGCTTGGTGTGATTTGTTCCCCTCCTGCATGAGAGGTGTCCTAAAGGCCTTCTGCTGCCAACGGGTGTTCTCAACAGACGTGTCAACCAAACTAAGCCGCACTTTCTTTCCCTTCCCCCACTTTTTTCCCCACCCCGATTCCCACCCCCTTTGATATTCATGTGATCCCTCTGACACTGATATAATGGATAGTGAGCTACAGTTTACTGCGATTCTCTGCCAGACGATCTGTGAAAGACAAGAAGGACTACTAGCAAGGAAGAATGAAGCGAGTGTAAGAGCCAAGATATCCAATTCGACAAAAAACCGAAACTGAGTTTGCGACGTTATGTCGTGCGGAAGAGGAACATAGTACCTGCTGCCCTTTTAGCTGTTAGAGTCTCCTAACTGAAGAGTCCCTCCAGATCGTAAATAAATGGATTTCTACGAAAAAAAGACTACTCGGACAGCAGAAATCCTCAACCCATAGCTTTGTAGAATACCCGTTCGCGCATGGCTTACGTTAACGAATACAGTGAGATCACAGAGATAATCCACAAGAAGAGTATATTATAGGAAAACTATCGTATGCTTCCAAGATTGAAGAATTGGTGGTGGATCTCTGCATTGTGGTTTCTTCCTTCGTGCGCTTCAACGCGGACCAGGAAAATCGCCGTGGTGAAAATGAATACCGAGAATTTTGAAGGCTTTCGACAACGAATACAGAACCTTCGGGCTGTTCGCCATCACTCCTTAGAGGCATGAGGCAGTAAAACCTTCGCCGGCAACGCGTCGTTAAGCAACTGAAAAAACGCGACAAAAACAGAGGCAGCAATTAGCAAAATGTAGTAACTATTGCCTCAAGTTACCAACTGTTAGAATCTTTGGTGACAGAAGAACAGTGGGCATCGTGGGCGCGAGTTCGTAGAGCCGGGGCAGCGAACTAAAAGGGACCAACGTCTTCCCAGATTCTCACCCGACCGAGACGCATGTTTCCTTTCATCCAGGAAAGTAAAATTGATTGAAAGATCCCGATCCGGCGGTCAAGACTCGGCTACACACGCAGTTTGGAAAGAAACCGTAGAACTTTGCGATCCTGCGCCAAGTACGCCGAACAAGAATATTACGTTACTATCCTTTCCCAAGCTTCGGCCCTGCTTCATCGAAATTCGCTTAAAACTTACGTAAAGCTTTGTCATAGGCCCGACGTTTGAGTAACGTTCGTCGATCTTAAATTTACAAGTACCAGCCGGGGGCGCCTATTTTTGTAAGGTTAAATTTGGGTTTTAAAATAGTATTAAAACGGTTATAAAAACTTCTCTGCCGAAAGTTGGAAAATTTTAAAAAGGGTCTTAAACTCTCGTCGCCTTCCCCTCGTTAGCAGGGCATATAACATTTTGGTTCAAGGTGCACACTTGCTTACGTACAGTTTTGCCGGCTACGAAGACCCTCCGCCGGGGGTTTTCCCCAACCCGGGGGATGCTCGGGTGAGCAAAGGAACTGGTTACCCCTCCAAATATTTTGACATTGAAAGAGCCCTGTAGGCTCCCGCCCTCTTGTACAAAGAAGCCGTCACAAAGGAAAATTAAGAGTTTTTGAACAAATGTTGTTTTAAAAACATTTCATTATTACTATTTTTTGTACTTTCTCTTCTTTCCTTTGCAGAAATAACCAAACAGTTTACGACGTTTTTAACAATATTACACGTATTTTTTCCCCGGTTTTTAATGCTACCAAACCCATTTCTTTAAAAATTTCTAGTTTTTTGGGCCGGGGTGTGGTACTGCCGCCAAGCGATGTAAAAAATTCTTAAAGGGGCTCCCGGGTTTTTTGAACGCTTCGTTGTAGGATACGTGTAAGGAAAAAGGTTTTCGGCCAAACTTTGGAGACCCCTTTTCCCCACTGTTGTAGAAAAAGTTGCCAGAAAAAACGTTACCCCCGATGTTCTACAAGCAAAGTAACAAAAAAAACGTTTTTGTCGTTGATAATTTTTTCGTAAGGCTTGTTACCCCTCTATTTTTGCTGTTGTTGTAAAAACCCTTTGTATCTCCGCCCACCGTTCACAACCGTTTCGGGGGGGGTGCGAAAATAAAGCGAAAAGTTTTTGCCCCGAACCTCTGTTTTTGTGTTGCTACCCGTTTTAAAAATGATTCTTGTGTGCTTGGGCCAAAATTTTTTGAAGCATGTATGTACAAGGAGTCCAGGGGCTTCGTTCGCGAGACTCGACGGGTTTTTATGGTTTGGTGGTGGTGGCGAGGGTTTGCCGCGGCGATGACCCGGTTGGGTTTAAAAAATCGGCTGATTTAAAAAGAGTCTTTATAACTTCATTAGCCTTCCCTTTCGTTAGTAAAAACGACGCTTTCCATGGATGAAAACGACATTTTGCCATTTTTAGAGCGGGGCTGCCGTCTCGTCTTTTTCCATTAACAACAGGACTCAGGTGCCAATACACTCTTTGATTTTTACTTTTACTGACTATAAGTTTTTTTTCAAAAAGTCGATGGGTAAAAAAGAAAAAAAAAAACACGGCTATATTAATGGGAATCGGGTGCTAATTTACCCGGTACAAACCGTCCTTCCCGTGTATAACAACCTTCTAACGTAACGGATTAGGTAAAAACCAAAAAAAATGCGAAGCAGGCCCTGGCCCCCGTTCGCTACCAAACACGAAATTTTGCAAAGAACAATCCGACAGTTAAACCATATGGACTAATCTATTAAGAACCAGAACCCGC
>JAFLJL010001641.1:17500-33616 GCA_018398815.1 Conus ventricosus | reverse complement strand
GCGTTTTTCAAAGGGGACGCAGAAAGCCCAAAAAAAAAACGGGCAAAAAAAAAAAAAACAAAAAAAAACCCCCCCCCCCCTCCACCCCCTTGCCCCCCGGGGGGAAAAAACCACCCAAAAAACGAACCCCCCCAAAAACCCCCCCCCCTGCCCCCCCCCCCCCAAGGGACGAAAACATGCCACCCAACACAGAAAAGCTTTCGCCATACGGTCTTATTGCCCACAGAAAAACCCAAAGTTGTATCTTTCCCCTGTAAACGGACTTTCCCGTGTCAGGGGGTTTTTCCTCACCGTCAGGGACCTTTCCCGGTCAGCCTAGTTTAAGGCAAAGAAAAAAAAACACCGAAGGTGCTGGGGGACCCAGAAAGCATTTCTTCCCCCCCTTTTTAAGCAGTCCTGCCCACCGGGAGGCCTGCGCTGTGTGACGATGGTTACGGCACGAAAGGGACATCCTTTAAAGAAATAAAGGGGAAAAACTGCTCCAAAAAGGGGTAATTAGACTACAGGTCAGCTCAAAACAGCCTTTAAAGTAGCACCCCCCAGGGGTGTACCAGCCCTATTTCATGACTGCGGCCCAGGGCGAAAAAAACCACCCCCCCACTGCCGAGCACACCCCACAACCCAACCACCCCTGCCCACGGACAACGAAAAAACAGTGCCCCTCCAGACACAGCCAAGCTTCGCCTAGGTCTTATGTGCCCTAAAAGAAAAAATCCAAATTTTTGGTTTTTTCCACTGTCAACAGGACTTCCCGTGGTCAGTGGGTCTTTCCTCACGTCACGGGCCCTTCTCCGGGGTCACCTAGTTAAGGCAAAGAAGAACAGAAACCCCAAGGTGCTGGGAGGACCCAGAGAAGCCTGTCTTCGCCTGCCTTTAGAGCGTCCTGTACCCCCTTGGGGGCCTGCGCTTGTTGACATGGGTACAGGCACGCCAGGACACCCCATTAAGATATCAGGGGCTAACTGCTCCGAACAGAGGTAAATTAGACTACAGGGTGCCTAAACAGCCTTAAAATAGCACCCCCTGGGGTACCCGCCCTTTTTATGACTGCAAGCCCACCGGCGAAAAACACCACCCTCCAGCTGCCGAGCACACCCCCCAACCCCCACCCTTCCCAAAAACGAAACGGCCCCCTCCCCACAGCCAAACTTTCGAAACTTTATTTGCCCCCCAAAAAAAACCGTTTAGTCTTATGTAAAGGGCTTTTTCCTGTTCTGGTTTTCCCCAGAGGAAAAAGGGGAGAAATTTTGAAAGAAAAAAGAAACCCCCAAGCAGGCCCAAAACCTTTCCCCCTCCCTTTAAAACCGACCCACCCTTACCTGCCTTGGGGGAGGGGGAAAAACCCGGCCCCTTAAAATTCAAGGGGCTCCCCGAAAAGGTAAAATTGTACGGATGGCCTAAAACCTTTAAATGCCCCCATGGGGGGGGCCCGTACAGAGGAAGCCCCCCCGGGAAAAAAACACCATCACTCCGCAAAAGAAACCCCCTCCCCCCCAAAAAACTCCTAAAATAACATCGTTGGGGGAGTCAAAATCACCCCACCCCAAACGGGGAAAACAAAGGGGTTTTACAAAAGGGATACGTGAAAGTTGAACTCGGGAAGCCCTTTTTTTTCGCAAGGAAGAAGAAAAGAAGGCTTTCAAAAATGTTAAGAATTTAAAAACAACTCTTCAAAATTTTTTTTCTTTTTTACGCTTCTTTGCAAAAGGGTCGGAGGGCCACGGGGTACTTTCATTTAAAACTCGGAGGGGCCACGTTCCCGCTAAAAGATTAAGGTTCACCGCCGGAGGGGCGTTCCGTAGCCCGCGCAAAACGTGTACGTAGCAACGTTTGACCTTGCAACCAAAATGTTCATATGGCCCTGCTAAACGCGGGAGGAAGGCGACGAAGCGAATAAGAACACCCATTAAAATGTCCAACTTGTCCGGGCCAGAGTAGTTTTATACCGTTTTAATTACTATATTTGTTTCTTGTTCTCTTCGCTTATGTTTTTTTTTTTATTTTAGTTCCAAAACCATCTGGAACACTTACAAATAAGGGCGCGAGCTGCGGTATTGTGAATAAGATGCCCCCGAACGTACTCCAACGTCCGGGCTAGACAAAGCTTTACGTATGCTTAAGGTGCCGATTTCGATGAAGCCCAGGGCTGAAGCTTCGGAAAGGTAGTCAACGTAATATCTTGTTCGCGTACTTAGCGCAGATCGAAAGTTCTACGGTTTCTTTTCCAAATACTGCGTGTGTAGCCGGTCTTGACGCCGGATACGGGATCAGTCAATCAATTTTTCTTTTCCTGGTGAAAGGAAACATGCGTCTCGTCGGGCTGAGGAATCTGCGAGACGTTGGGTCCCCTTTTAGTTCGTGCCCACGGCTCTACGAAACTCGCGCCCATTTTTTGGTGCCCATGTTCTAACAGACAATGAAATAAATGTTGTATAGCGTTTTTCTACCGCCAAGGATGTTAACAGTCGGGAACCGAGGCTATATTTACTGACATTTTTGCTATATTGCTGCCCTTGTTTTTTGTCGCGTTTTTTCAGTCTGCTTAACCGACGCTTTGCCGGCGAAGGATTGCTGCTTCATGCTAAGTAGTGACTGGCGAACAAACCGAATCATCTTGTATTCGTTGTCGAAGCTTCAAAAATATTGGTAATCATTTTCACCAGGCTTTTTTCCTGGTCTGCATTTGAAGCATCGTGAAGGAAGAAACCACATGCAGAGATCCACCACCAATTCTTCCAATCTTGGAAGCTTGCGGTCGTTCTTCCTATAATATACATATCCAAGCCATGCGCGATCGGATTCGACAGCTATGCCTTGAGGAAATGTGTATTCCGAGTACTCTTTTGTGTAGAAATCCTTATATTTACGATCTGGAGGAGTTCTTCAGTACAGGAGACTCTAAACAGCCATAAAAGGGCCGCAGCGTATTATGTTCCTCTTCCGCACGACATAACGTCGCAAACTCAGTTTCGGATTTCTTGTCGAATTGGAAAATCTTGGGGCTCTACACTCGCTAGCATCTTCCTTGCAGTAGTCCTTCTGTCTTCACAGAGATTCGCAGTAAACATTATATCAGTGTCAAGAGGGGAGTACATGAGTATCGAAGGGGGGTGGGAAATGGGTGGCGGGAAAAAAGCGGAGGGGATGGGAAGGAACGTGCGGTGCTAGTTGGTTGCCATGTTGTTGAGAAAACAGACCGTTGGCAGAAGAAGGCCTTTGAGGACACCTCTCACAGGAGGTGAACCAAAATCCACACAAGATACTCAGACAACTTTGACGAAGGAAATTTTCCTGGATTGCATCCTCCGCATCTGACGCGCGTTCTGAATTCTGCATATAACCACTGTCGCTCTGCCGGCGATGGAGTTCCTTGACGTCATACTGGTCCTGGAACGCTGCTTCAGATCCTTTGAAATTCCTCGTCGAAGCCTTCATAAACCCGACATTCATTTTCGTCAGTTCATGTTCTTTACTACAAGCAAGCCTGCCAAGGCGCCACCCCACCCTGTTCAGATCGAGACCGAGTTCTTCAAGCTTGGAAGTTTGTTATAGTTTTTCCCCACAATTATAAAGGACTCGTTTTTGTCGCTCACGGTAATGTATTCGTGTAATTTAAGCCAGCAACGAACGTTTTTCTCTGGCTATTCGGTTGAGGAAAGTCTGTCATAACGTAGCATCCTTTGTAGTAGTCGTCGGTATTTTTGTGATCCTGAGTCCTCTCTCGGAGTTTACGAGACTCTAACGGCATAAAAGGGTGTTGTTTTTTGTGTTCATCTTCCGCACGACAAAGCGTTCTTGTTAACCTGAATGCCGGCGTTGTGGGCTGCTCCTCGACAACTCCCTCCATGGCTTGTTAGCTTGCAAGTCCTTTCGTAACCTTTCCCGTCGTAGCCAAATCCCGCCGACACCGCGTTCAGTGTTTGCCATTTGGTTTGGCAGAGAATCGCAGTATGGAACGAATTGTCTCTTTCTAAAGTAGAAATCGATCTGAGGCCGCTCTTATGCCCCTGCGAACGCGAAGTGGCTTGGAAACTGGGGTTGTGAGACCTGAGTAAAATCTCTCCCGGTAATCAGCGTCGATAATGCCTGTTCGTACGACTAACCGGCGATGCGCTCGAAAATGGACTGGGCATCCACGAGCCCCAGTATTTTGTTTAAGATGGCTTATGGTTATCACCCGTTCGAACGTGCACAGTCTCTCATGGCAGAACTTCTCTCGATTCGTAAATGTGCAAATCGAAGCCTGCGGACTGGCGTTTGCTTCTTTGGGATAAAGCGGTTATTCCTCGGACGGCAAAACGACCTCGCAACCCATTATATCTAGGTTTGTGAAAAGAGCGGGGGCAGAAACCTTTTTCTACTCTTTTTTAATTTCTTTGGGAAGTGGAAAGAAAAACTATCTAATAAAAAAGGCCGGCGAAGGGGAGGAAAAAAGATTTTGGTCCGCCTTGCTGGCCGAGGGGAAACCTCCCCCTTTGAGAACTTTCAGGCTAATTTTTACTGAATCTCGAGAATTCTTGTTCAGACAGTAATCGTGTTCAAGGCGTTGATTGCGATACGATCGAGTAAGCGTAAACTTCTGAATAACGTGTATTCTATGGCGCGACCCATTACAAATTGGGCGCGTGTCGTTGTGCTAGGCGAAGAACTGGATTTTATCAACGTGGCGGAAGCGCTTGTGGTTTGCAGATCACGCGAGTCAGTTTCTACAAAGCATAATTTGTAAAGTTAAGCGAGCGGTGTTAATGGATATACAAAGGCGGAGATTATGTATCTTTGAATCGACAGAGGACGGCATTAAAATCGTGTACGTGTCCCTTGTTGACACCGAGTAACTGAAGACGATTTTCAGTTGCCTTAGCCGCTAGGTCGTAGTGTATTAGACCGTATTTATACGCGTTACAAAGTATTACAAAATGAGAGAGTTTCAGGTCGTATGTATCGAGTGGCGGGACGACGATAACTTGTGGTGAAGGGTGGAGATTCTCACAAGCGTACAAGGACTTTACCTGAAGGGGAGGTAGGAAAGATATAAGGTGAGACTACCGGTTATGGAGTTATTCCGTTCATGGTTTGTACAAAATTCTTGAAGTATAAAATGTTCGACATACAAAATTGCTGTTGAGATCAACGCTTATAAAGGGTCTATTTATTCGAGTGGGTAAGCGCTCCGATCCTCGTTTGAAGGTTTTATAGGCGCCGCGTATTGTCGGAGACGATTTTGTGTGAATAATAAAAACAAACAAAAAAAACCTAGCGCGCAGGTACTGTATTGTGGGTGAGTGCATCTGTTCCTCCTTCCGTTGGGAAAAAATGGGAACCATTTCCCCCCTGTCGATTGTAGATAAACCTGCCCAATGGAAGACATTTTTCGTACTCGCCTCCTCCTTGTTGTGGCGCCCTCTTCAAGAGTCATAGTCGTCATATACGGAAATACTCGTAATAAAATCTAAATTTTCATTGCGGACTGTTCGGTTTTAGCCATCTGATCTCGTCGGTTTAACTATTTTTTCCACGTACTTGTCCGGTTTGTAATTGACACGTTCGTTCCGGTCTTCAGCGATCGGTGAAGTCTTTTTCCTTTTTGGAGATATCGCGCATATAGCGCGTTTGGCTTTTAGCGGCTTCCGTTTGACAATCGAAGATTTCGACCTATCTTTAGGGCCAGTTGTGCGTTATACAACGCTGTCGCTCTTCAGATACTTTTTTGCATAATTTACATTCCGGATCGTCATGTAAAGGATAGCGATTCGCACAGTCGCGGCTCATGCTTGATTCGTTTCTACACTTAATTTAGTAATTCAGGTAACGTTTTTGCTTCTGTGTCTTCTTTTGATTTGCTTTTTATCATCCGTCGTATCCCCCTATTTGTGGTAACGACGGGTTTCTTTCTTGGAGCTCCGAAACAGCCGCGAAAAAATATTCAGAAATACAAATGGACGGCTTTCGTCCGTTGTCGGACGACGGGGACATGGCAAAGATATCTTGTATTAGAAACGATTTGCGGAGGGTCGGTATCACCGCTGTTGGATAATCGGTTCCTGTTAGAGGGGGATGTAGGAGAGTATCTATATAGACAACACCTTTAGACCGGAGCAAATTTATTCAAATAAGAGTAGGTTGGAGATAATCAAAGCTACTACTTTTGATGGCTTCGAAGAGAATGTTCCTCCCCCCCCCCCCCCCCCCCCCCCCGGTACCTCAACGAATGCTCTTGTTTCACACGCGAGAGCGGTTCCTTGTTCTTTCCCGAGTCCTTTTTACTTTAAATTATTTCAACAAACCAGAAACAGCTAAGACCCCGAGCGGAGTAGTGAAACGAAAATCTTCTAGTTGGATTACGCCGACCAGTAAAAATTGGTACCGAAAACAATTTTGGGTCGCTCTTAGCAAATCCGTTTGATCGACGAGCATTTAGAAGAAAAGGCTACGCTCGCTTTATCGTTCGGTATAGGACGTTGACGGTGACGTAAAACCTTACGACTTTTCTCGTAAACAGGATGATTCCTCGCAATGCAATTATCAAGGAGATGTAGGAGAAAGGCAGTTAACGAACCTACATCCCCAACTTACGCCGGGCCGGGGGTTGGTGTTACATTACGGCACCCAAATTGTGGTTAAAAAGATTGTTCTTTTTCTGCCGGAACACTGAACGCCTTTGATTCTGAATAAAACATAGAAAATATAGCGGAACTCGCAGAATTGAAAGGTTTTCCGTAATAATACCCACACGGCGCGGTTCACGGACTTGTTCCTGAGAAACCGAAAATGAAAAATCAGAGGGAGTTGGAAAGTAAGTCGAGCGTCATTTTTAAAAAACCGCGGCCAGAAAAGGACGCGCGAATGTATGTGTTGATACGTTTTGAAATCTCTACGGGCGAAGAAACTGGGTTCATCGTTAACGCACGTTAAAATGATTTTGGAGGCGCACAAAAGTATGTTTTTTTTTTATATGAACATCAACTCATCAACGCGAAGCCGTTCTGGGTTTATGCCGCTTATTTGAGAATACGCTACTCTTGACATATGTTTTCATAACATGGAAAGAAGGCGGGGAGAGAGTCGTGGAGAATAATTACAGTTATACCGCTATTGAATGTAAAAGACTGCTAAATACGGTCAATTTCCACACGTGCGGGTTCTCTCTCTCGGTAACCAGTGTATATGCCGAGATGGTATGCTCGGCTTCGACGCTCGAGTAATAAAGGCTTTCTCTACCGCCTCGCTAAACCTTCGTCGCCGCGTTAGTTTTATTTAAACGGCTCTATCCGAAGAAGAAAAATCCGCATCCAACCCCTTCCGTCATCATAGAGTGTATTTATTCCGTTTCAGAAGGTACGTAGATAAGGTTCCTCAAACTATATTAAAACCAAAACGAGACACATAGCTCGACTGATTACGAGGCTTGGGGGTACGATTCCGTAAAAGAGAAGAAGGACGAGAAAAATGGCGGCACCGTTCATCGACCCCGATTTGGGACGATGATCATACAAGCAGTTCAAATCTACCAGGGACCGCCAGAGGGAAAAAACCAAAGCTGTTTCTGATTTAGGACGATCTGATTCGTACAAACGTTCGAAAGTACAGAATGGCAAATGTTATTAGAGAAATAGCGGGGCCTTCTTGATATGAGTTAGGAAGGGTATAGTGGCGCTATCGAAGCGGACAGGGGTCCTTATTGCCTCTCTTCGGAGGATCTATTGGCGTATTACCGAACAAAAATTCGAGGCGAGATTCCTTTTGGTGTTTTGATCACGTTCCTTCTTTTTCCTGGGTTCTGGTAAGGTGTTGTACGAACCCCGGCTTTGGTTTTTAAAGGCCTTAATCAATTGCGGTTATTTTCCTGGAGGTGTTAGAAAAAGAGCAAAGATCTTATTCACCATCATTCGATAACCTTATCGGGAAATGGATGACAAAACCAGAAGACGGAGGCGGAATAAGAGAGCATGTCGGATTATCTTTCGGATGCAGTTTGGCCAGCTGAGCCTCGCGCACGATGCCAGCACCGATAAGATAGACCACGTCGGATTAGGTCACCTCGGGACAAGAATAGCATCGCCAAGCGAATTTTGCGCCGCGTACGTCCGTTCTCGCGTGTACCGCTACAAAGAACCGCGACACGATATTACTAAAAATACTCGCGTGGCTTTTAATCAACGTCTTCAAGCTCTTTCAGAAAAGATAAACTATTAAAGGTTCTTCGAGGAAAACAGGAATGCCGAACAAATTGATATACGCCAGTTTTAGCAACGCGCTCGCCAACAACGACAAACAAGAATGCGGATGCTCGGAGATCACGTTATTAATTACCTTTACAGCAGTTGAACCGGCGAGAAGAACCCGGCGGTCCTCCTCCACCTTACGAGTTGAAAGAAGATGAGGCAGCTTCTCTTTGGAATTCGCGACTCGACCGACTGGAACAGTTTTTTCCTCGGCGGAGCCCTCAACCAGAAGACCGGTTCTCGAGAATGAGAAAGGAAGAGAAGAAAAGAAGGCGGAGGAGAAGTGAAGCACTGGTAGAAGAAGAAGACGACGAAGGGAACGACGAGGGTACACAATCGTCGTCAACCACTGCAGCCGCACCACGGGGATCCTCCCTATAGCCGACGAGGAAACCCGTAAAAGATTGAGCGTCTTAGAAGCGAGATCGAGGCGCTACCAAAAAAGCAGCAACAAGTCCTCTCTCCCTCCCAAGAAAACGTTCATGGAACCGTCGTTAGAGCACGGTGGCCGCTCTGAAGCAAACTTCTCCGGCAGTAGCCACCGCCGTGACAAGCCAGAAGATCACGAATTCGAAACTTATTAATCGGCTTATGATCCTCGGCAGCCAACGTCGGAGATCGAAACTATACGTATAGAGCGAATTAATGCCCAGAAACAACCATTAGCTGTACGACTTATAAAGACATACAGGCAAGAAATTTCAAGAATGATCTCCCGAAGACCGACAATATTATCTGCTCTAGAGGGAGAGAAATATTGAGGTAATAAATTATTTTCTGGCTGTATTACCTCATTCGCCTTTTTGGTACTGGAACGTTTGCTTTACGCTCGGTTCAACTGCGAAGGAATTTCAGGGAAACTTTTCCGAAACCTATACGACGACGATACGTGCACTTCGTCTTAGACGGAAAACAGGGAGGGGAATCATTACTAGTCTTTTTCGATTACGGTGGCGATAAATATATTCAAAAACCATCTCATTAAGGTGGGCGAGACGCGTCGGTACTAACGTGAATCCCTTCAGGGGCTCGAGTATCAAAAAGTGCTTATGGTGTCTACATCTGATGGTAAGAAAAAAACTACCAAGGTACTCTTCGTTCGTGGAATTCACGCCCTCGAGTATACTGTTGCCTAAATATCTTGGTTTACGAATCGTCTCAAAGACGTATTGTTTGTCAAAGACCATTCATGCAACCAGGAAGAATAAAAAGGACAGATCATATTTATGTAGATTTGATTCAAACGTGGTTCGTGATGATCAAAACGGAAGTAGAAGAAGAAGAAGAGCGGAACCACGCAAGGACTCTCCAATGAGTGGTAGTAATAAGCGCGATTCCCGTTAATTTTCTTTTACCAAAAACGGAGGCACGTGTACCAGTGGCAAGTGGTTAAAGACTGCCTGACCGATCTGACGGAACAACACCTCCGGATCGTTTCAGGAAGGTTGCTCGCCTCCGAAAAAAAAGTAGCCGAGAATACCAAGAACTGAACAGAACGTTTTTGATTTTTAACTCTTACTGACAACAAACGACCCCTCTCCAAGTGTTTTGCCTTCGACTAAGAAAAAATTATACATAAAGGACGCTCGCATCACCTAGACAGCTACGTCGAGACTACGTCGAGCGGTTGCGTTTCATCGACCTTCGACTCAGAAGTCTTTTTTCCTCCGGGAACCAAACCTAAAATCGTTCTGCGATAATAAATTATAATGCCTACTCGGCCCACTTACGATTCCTTTCTTGGTCTTCATTCAGTCTCATCGCCGAACATCGGCGTTATAAGCTTTGTTGGTCTAGCGCAATTAATAATCGCCTGGTACGACTTTGGACGTCGTTCGATGGTTTTCAGGACATCCTATAGTACGTGTATTTTCCACGTTTTCATGTTTTGACCGTTGTTTTTTTAAACACAGTTTAGACTGATCGAAGGCTCTATGGAAAAGGAATCTCGAGCTCCGATGGCGGTATTAATTCTTTTCATATTATGGTCAAGGATGATTAATTTCGTAATGTTTCATCTTCGTCATCAGGAAATACAGGTTGCCGCGAAAAGATTGCTTTTACTGCTGAGGTATTATCTAGCGGAAACTGAATCGGCAACAACAGCAAGATGAGCGGGAAGGAGAACGAAAACATAAAAATAAAAGGCGGGTTGGAAGAAGAGGCGACGGCGAGTCAGCTTTCTCCTCCTCCGAACCCGAAGAATTGTAGACGTTAAGTCTGAGTACGAAGGAAGTCTCCAATACTCTTGGGCACCGAGTAGGTACCCGGAGGTCTGAACCCATCCTTGCGAAAACGGGATCCAAAGGCAATCACAAAACCCGCCCTGCAACAAACTAACGGACGTCGAACCGTCGAAGCGCCTCCAGGTGATGAGAAGAAGAACGAAGAGAGGAAGAGGGGGAAAAACTGTCAGAAGCCTAGGATGAGTATTTAAAGCGTTGGTTAGGGTGGATTTATTTTCTTCGTGTGTAACTGTCTCACGCCTAAAACCGTCTACGTACAGATATCCACGGGAGATCAACTTTTGACAGCGCTCCCGTGCGTGCATGCGGAGAAGCATAAGCTCTCGTTTTGGGATAAGATTACTTATAACATATATCTAACGAAAGCCGCTCTCAACATCGGTTGCCGGATAGGTACCAAACGATCAAGTCAGCCTTGGTTTTCCATCGCAATCATTGATCGGTTTTATTGTGTCTTTGTCGTCCCTTACTAGTACTCCAAAATCAAAACCTCCTAAGTACGCTCTGTTCGAAATCGTGAAAAAACTTGTACGGCGTACCCTTAAATGTTAGTTATTACGCAGTTTGCCGTGGTGTTCGATACTCATCAACCGCCCGGTCCGGCCTACGTTTGTGCGAAACCATCTCCGTAGTGGTCTTCTTCGCTTACTTGACGGCGTCGGGCAGTTTTCTACTTAATACACGGCTTCGATCCCGTTGTTGGAGGCCCCGTATTGTCGCTCGTAAAAGTCTCCGGTGGCATTAAAAATCAGCTCAACAGCAGGTAAAATGAAAACTGTTGACAAGTACAAAACAAACGTCGCTAAACGGAAGAAAGAAGAAAAAGCAGGAGGATCAGGAGGAGAGCACACGACTTTTGGCGAATGTCTTTCAAAGCGTTCTCGCCCTAAAAAACCGAGGAAAAGAAGCCGCCGAAGAAAACAGAAAACAGGACGAAGAGGCCGGTTCTACTCGAGGACTTCTAATTGAGAAGGAAGTACGTGCAAAATAGCTGCGTTACGTAGAATTTCGTTCAGATATTTCATCCCGGTGAGACCGGTGATGTCTATGCCCGCGCTGCGGATCGGCCGAGCCGTTCCTCTAACAGATGCGCAATGATTTGCTCGCCGATGGTGGACGAGTTCTAGACCTTGGACTTCGCTCGTCCGGCACTCTAGTTCAGCATCTTGCATTCTCGAAGCCGTTGTTGGCGGTGATCTTGCTTCTTCTTCGCTTCGATGCAGAAAGAACACAACATTCCAGATATAAAGTTTGAAACTCTAGCTCTTGAACAGGTTTTTTGAATCTCGACGCATTCGTCCAAATGGGACGCTACGCCGCTGCATTCTGTTTTCTTGATCATTCTCGCCATAGCTGTGGGAAGGTCATAAACTGTTCTACGCATTTTAAACCCCGATCTTGCAAAGATGATCGCATGTAACGTTTCTGGAGATGGTGCTAAACCTTTCAAAAGGCAGACACGTGATGCTGAGCATCGCGGTTGAAACACGCCTTTGTCGACTTCCCTCATTAAAACCCCCCCCTTGTTTTACTAGCGCCGCGTGTCTTGGCTTGTTCAGTTCTCCTCCTTTCCCCCCCCCCCCCCTTTCTTTTCCCCCCCCCCCCTCCCCCCCCCCCCTTTTTTATTTTGGTATGACGACCGTGACCGTCGGTAGTCTTTCGACATCGTTTTTATAAGTGGTTTTTCCTGCGCGACGTCTCCACAATATGCATCGTAGATCCTTGTAACCATTTTGCTAGAGCATTGATGAGATTGATGAGCCAGGGTTGGTGATTCATTTTTTTGCTTTGTCTTCCCCCTGCCCGGGACGTTTTTGATTTAATAGACTTTTTTTTTCCTTCCCCCCTCCTCTTCCTTCCTGCTATATAAAGCGGCAACAGTATTGTCCGGCTTTTTTGTTCTTTTCTGTGTGTGTGTGAGAGAGATCTTGCCCCGCCCCCCCCCCCCCTAGCGAGGATGACGATAAATAAAGATTCCTCGTTCGATACGGTTCGTACTACCGCACTGGCGAGAGCTTTTTTTAACTTCAGTTGGATTGCGAGGAATTCTTTGAACGCGGTGAAAGATAAGGGCACCTTTCGATGTAAGCTGAATGCTGGATACCTGTCTGATCGTATCATCGCGACGTTTTGTAGCTCCTTGCAGCGCGTTTTTGCAAGCGCGGTTTCAAAAATGCTATTTGAGGTAACGTCGTTTCCCCGCTTCGGCTCTCGGTCTACGGATTATAATAATAGGACGATACGGTCTAACAATGACGAAATAAATAAACGTTCTAAAAAACGTAAGCAAACGACGCCTGGTTGTCGCAAGCGCTAATCTTCGGCCCGGCTTGGGTCGTGCCTTATCCGTTCCAGGACTACGTTAACAGGATGAAGTAAAAGGAGTCCGAAAGTCGAGATGAGACATTATACAGCGTATGTTGAAAAAGATGGTGGACGGAGGTTGAAGGGGAGGAGGGAAGGTAGAGGAGGAGGAGCGGGGTTAAAAAAAAGCGGGAAAAGAAACTGAAAACTCGTAAAAAAAGAAAAGAGCGAGGCGGGATGAAATTTTAATCGGGCAATGCAAAGAAACTGCTATGTAAAGGAAACCGCCGGCGGAGATTCCTCTGTTATTTACGTTCTCTTAGCGACGCATTATTTCGGATCGCATCAACTTTACCACAATTCGTCCGTGGAAAGTATCGTCCGGTCGACTTTATGACGGTTTCGAAGTTCCTTTGTGTTCACGCCGGCTTAACCTGTCCATATATGTATTCGTTGTAGTCGACACGGAGTGTTGGAAAAAACCTTCGGAGGCGAGAAGAATCCGATTTCGGTTAGTAAACGATTATCCACGGTCTTTGACGGATAAGCCTTCTTCGGCGATGAAACCACGAGCAAGAGCGTATTCGACAATAAGAGCCTGGTGCACGCTTTGCAAAACCGGACTCCTCTACGCCCGGGAGTGGGATGCCGGTTTCGTTTCAACCGCCAAAAACGCGCTCCAGATCTTTGTTATACATCAAAGCCGCCCACGATGTTTTGCGCACGGTTCAAAGACACGAGCACCTGCCCGACAGTTTGGCTTGCGCCAGCTGAAAAAGTCCCGCAATCAGGAAGGTGAAGAAGCGGGTGCTTTGTTCATGCTGGGCCGCCCAGTTAGCGTGCCAGGGAGCCAACATCAGCGCTAAGATAAAACCGCAGCAGGACAGTTACTTCAACCATCATTGGAAGAATCGCATGTGCAATGACGTCGCAAGTTGAAAAGGATCATTGATAACGCCCCCGGAGCCAGCCTACTCGTAGGCGATCCCGTTTATTTCTGCAACAGGGAGAAAACGAACAAAGCGCAACCCCCACTCGTTTCGGGGTTTAAAAACGGCAGAAGAAGAAGACCCTTTTACGGTCTTTTTCAGCTTCGCTAACGGTTCCTTTTCGCGGATGTGGATGATGAGATGTTAACCTGTATCTTGGGCGATTCGAAGATGACGGCAGTATGGTGCATGACCTAGTAAGAGGGAGTTGTAGAGAAGAAGAAGAACATGATGATGATGATGAGATGATGATGATGAGAACGAGGGACGATGGAAGAAATGTAGAACGTGTAAGCTACCCGCTTGGCGATGTTGTTTTAACCTGCTATTCCTACTGCCTTCCGATACGCATTCTGGCACCAACAAGAAGGTTTTCGCGCCTCTGTTATTCCTTAACACGCGAGGCATTTATCCCAAGCAAAATCTACTTTCGCATTGGGTAATTGGACGATATGCAAACAGTACGAAGAGAGAGCAACCCCGCACCCCCCCCCCGAAAACGACGTGAGGCGGCGGACAATACAAACGAAGCCGTTCGACTTTCGCGACCATCCTTCGAGACAAGACATACAAGCCATAAAAAAAACCACAAGACGGACGGATCATAGCGGACCGATTCGGGGCTGATATCACTGACCAGGACGATATTGAGGACCTGGTGTTGCGGCCACGGATTACGTTGAAATAACAAACGTCAAACTATAAAAAGGGACTGGAACCGAGTGCACGAGCGGGCTAAGCTGATCGATCGATGGGTTTCCAGGGTGCGAATATTCGGCCGAGAGCCTCGCTAAAACACCCACTCCAAAGAGCCCCATTATGAGTAGCATATGCGGCACCATAAACTGCTGGATGGACCGTTGTCTTAGATGATGCGACCGCAGCGTGCTGACGACGGTCCGCTTGAGTTACCTTCCACTCCAAAAACGGTCAACAGGAATATTTGGCGACGCGATGGAAAAAACTGCGGCAAATTGAGGGGGTTTTGATTATTAAACAATATCCCTCAATGGAAACTGGATGACACACGTACCATGGTCCAAATCTGCAAAGTTAACCATATACGACGAGAAACAGCGCCAGCAAACAACAGCAAGAACTCGGAGACGCTACTCTCTCCGGCTACGGCATCGGCGGATGGTGTCAGGTCTCCTTTTTGCGCCTAAGCCTACGAACGACGTACCTTGTCTCCAAAGAGAGACGAACGCGGCAATGTCTTCTTCTTCATACAGAAGTCCGCGTTGGCGTCCCTTGGTCGAAATCAAAGCCGTCTAGGGGCAGCTCCTCAACTCTGAAGAGCACCGCGCTCGTGAAGACGGTCTCGTTTATGCAAGGTTGTTCACGACATCATCGCCGCCGCTTTGCGACTTATTCAATCGCAGCACGCAGCAAGAGAGGAAAGTCGGTCAAGTTGGCTTGCGGCAGCCGAGGCGCCAGGCTGGTCTCGCTCCCCAGATCATCAGCGCATACTGCAAACTCTCACCAAGAGGTCAGACTGGATATGCTCGAGTTTGTTGTTCGGACGATGCGTTCCTTGTCGTCTCATCAATCGCATGTGGCCAGATAAACGATTGCTTACACGCCCTCGCTTTCCCCATGATGATCACCAGCTAATTTTCTTCTGAAATTCGGGCTGAAACCAAAGGCGATTGGGTAACGTACAAGCGGGAGCCGGGGTTACGTGTCGGGGGTCGCGCAGCAGCATGGCAGACAGAACGGAGCGGACTATTCCGACGCCGTTGAATCCCCGTGCGAGAAGCGGTGTGTTTTTCGCGCCCCCTTATCTTACTTGGTTACATTCTGTCGTGTTCGTCGTATTTTGTATGTTTTTTTCTGTTCTGTTTTCCTGCTGTCCCAGATTTTGTTTCTTGCTTTTTTTCGTCCCCCCTGTACGTGCCTTCGCCGTTTCCTATTTTAACTTGTTGATAGACCTGTGCTGTCGCTGAAGTCCATACTCCGCCGATGCATCTTTACTCCCCCAGAGACCCGCCATGTAACGCGGCGAAGCCGGTGTGCTGTGACGCTGCGCCGCGCCACCCCGCGCGGGGCTCGCCCGCCAGAACCGTGCCTGCGCTTCGGGTTGGGGGCGGGGGCGCGGGGGGCGCCGGGCGCCGGGGGGGGGGGGGGGGGGGGGGGGGGGGGGGGGGGGGGGGGGGGGGGGGGGCGGGGGGGGGGGGCCGGGGGGGGGGGGGGGGGGGGGGGGGGGGGGGGGGAGGGGGGGGGGGGGGGGGGGGGGGGGCGGGGGGGGGGGCGCGGGGGGCGGGGGGCCCAGGGGGGGGGGGGGGGGGGGGGGGGGGGGGGGGGCGGGGGGGGGGGGGGGGGGGGGGGGGGGGGGGGGGGGGGGGGGGGGGGGGG
>JAFLJL010001641.1:0-12500 GCA_018398815.1 Conus ventricosus | reverse complement strand
AACTGCATCCCCGCGCAGGAGTTCGCGCATAAAAACCAACAGCCAGGCACAGATCCAT
Organism: Conus ventricosus; assembly: GCA_018398815.1. NCBI lineage: Eukaryota > Metazoa > Mollusca > Gastropoda > Neogastropoda > Conidae > Conus > Conus ventricosus. Next base: position 12,442 of record JAFLJL010001641.1, on the reverse strand, counting down.
GGGGTAAACATCAAGGTCGACAACCGGCAGTTTGAAAAACGATCCAATGTCTACTGCCCTTCAAGACAAAGAATTGTCCCTGGACCAACAAGGTTATCTCAGAAGAGAGCTATGGCTGATCGTTGGTGACTTCAACAGTCCCTGCTCCGGAGCAAGGGGATACCCAGAACCCGACCGACCGAGGAAGGAGGAGGAGGATTGCGATTGAGAAAAACCTTCTCCTCCTGAAGCGGACCCGGATATACTGCCGACATTCTTCTGCGAGAAGATGGCTAACATCCACAACTCCGGACGCTTGCCCTTTGCGACAAATGAAGTCAGCCGAAAATCCACACGAATGGTAACTTGAGAACAACTCGATGAAGCGACCACAGACCAGTAAAAATCTCCATCGACATGAACTTCAAACCACATCCGGCAGGCATTCCCAAGATGGAATATTAAAAGAGCCAAACAGGGAGAAATTTGCCAACCTCACAACCATCTTGCTGATGGATCATGGGACAAGCGGGTGGCACCTTAACAAGAAAGTGAGGACTCTGAACCAACACATCCAGAAACTGCCAGGAATCAATACCTCGAGAGCTACGCAGAAACTACGACCAAGATTGGACGTGGAAGAGGCACCTCAACAAAACAGTAAGATGATGTCCAAGATGCCCAGGGAGAAAGGTTTGAGGAAGAACCCATAAAAGAAAATAACATCGCTTTAAAGTAGCTACAGCAAAGCACAGAAAACGCTTAACGCAGAAGCAAGGAGAAGCTTGGGTGGAAAAAACAGAGATATAAACCTGGACAAAGAAGGTCCAGAAATCTTGGAGACTTGCAAAAGGCCCTAAACGATGAGGCAGCAGGAAGCTCATACATCACACTCTTGAAGATGCCATGATAAGACCGGGAAAGCAATCCTGCAGACAGCTCATGGCAACAGTATGCAGACAATTAGCGACCTGGAAGTTACGGGCAGTCCCAGGACTAAAGAAATCCGAGAAGCACAAGAACACTTTTCACTGGCCATGAAGGTGACCCAGAGATAAACCAGCCCATCACCTCGAAGAACTACAAGAAGCTATGCTATCATCAAAAAATAAAGAAGGCCCAGGTGTGTGATCAATCACCAATGAAATGCTCCTCCATCTCGGCCCAAAGGCAAAAAAAAGCATTTGCAGCTATAATGAAAGCTGGAAGTCATGAAATGTGCCTCAGATATGGAAGGAATCTACCAGTACCTGTACCACAAAAAAGGCACGGAGAATCCCAAACAAGCTAAGCTACAGGCCAATTAAAGCCTCCTAGTTGCGTTGGCAAAAGCTGCAGTGGAAACCGTCATGATCAACACCAGACTTCGCTGTGGCACCTGGAGGAAAAGAACCACATCAATCCAGAGCAGGCAGCCTTCAGAAGCTAACCACTCCACTGAATCCCAGGTAACTACCTTGCCCAAGCCATCGAAGATGGATTCCAGGAAAAAACACACATCAAGCAGTCTGGATTGACATGGAGAAAAGCTTCGACAAATCTGGAAAGAAAGTGCTGAAACTGAAAATGAGACAGTGAGGATTTCGAAGGATGAATGGTACAGGATAGGATGCACAATATCTGAACAAGCATCAAAGCCAAAGAACACGTACTGGGCCACACTACAGCAGAAAAAAGGGTCCTGAAACAAGGAGTCCCACAGGGTGGAGTCTTTGTCTCCCACGCTCTTGCTGTCTCAAACAAGACATCATCCACAGACAGCCAAGAAACGTCAAGGAGCAATCTATGCTGAAGAGTCATGCTATCTGTGCATGCGAAGAGCATCTTTTGCTACTGCCTATAACATACTGAAGAATGGGCCCTTCGGAAAATAGAAGCCTGTACAAACAAATGGCATGTCAAGGATCAATGAGCGGAGACAACCTACTAACCAACTCTCCCTAATGCAACCTGGAACAAAAGCCAACCATAAGATCAACTCCCATGCGCTCCAGCACGAAGAACACACCCCAACTACCTATGGAGGTCAGACCCTGGGACCGCCGCCCTGACCTGGAAACACCAATCTACATAAAGTCAGCCAGAGTCAAAAGGGCTTCTTGCACTGAAATAAAAGCTCAGTGTAACCAGTGGGGTGCTGACCAAAGAGTTCATAAAGAGACTGTACGACGGACAGATGTGAGACCAGTCATGGAGAAGGCCTGGCAGCAACCTCAACACTGCCGGGGAGTAGGTCTCACACGTAGCAAGATTGCTAGGATCCAAAACCAGGCAATGAGGATCATGACCTGACGCATTAGGACGACAAACCGATCAAGAGAGCTTGAAAACAGTCACAGGCCTGCAGCAGCATGGAGGACAGAAGAGATATCAAGGTCATGGACACAGGCAGCCAAGTACAAAAGACTGAGAGCCACCCAATGAACAACGAATGGAAAAGCCCACCAAAGTACGCCTGAAAAGGTCCAGCTTCATCCACGAAAGCAGAATACGTGAGAGAAGAACCGCGGAACATGCTGGAGGCACACGGCAAGCCCATTGCCAAAGACACCACCATCCAGCTTGGAAGAAAGAAGCCTACCACCATCCTCCAGACTACTACCCAGAGTATGCAACAATGGACCCAGGTCAGACCTACTAGGAGTGCCCATGACACTTAGCTCAATCCAAGCAAACTACCCGTCTGATCAATGGACACATGCAAACACTGATTGGCTCAGCCACGAATCAACCAGAGACGGGGCGAGGCGTGTATATCACTTACACGTATGGTGGAAGAGCGATGCTGCCATGTGCGTACGGAAAGTTCTCCACAAACCAGGCAGAATCAGATGCCTGAAGAAATGCAGCAGAGAAGTCTCACCATGAACGCACCAACATGACCCATGACGAAATCGTCTATCATCACAGACGCCCTTCTCAGTTCTACATGGCTCTGCAAAACCCATAATCAAAAGAACTCTGTACAAGCTGTCTTGGCACCCTGCAATACTAGCAAAGAGCGCAAACTTACCCAACAGTGGATCCCTGCACAACTGCGGGTACAGGGAAACGATATGTTGCCTGATGCTCAGGCCAAGGAGGGCGGAAACTGTGAACCAGAACAGACACTTCCGTGTCAAACAAAGGACGAAAAAACCATCGTCATGAGCATGTCCCCAAAAGAAATGGGTCTCAGAGCGCAACCGCTAGTACAACAAAAATGACAGCTACCACAGCCAGAGCAGGGCTGACCAGTCATCATCTTGAGGCTCAGGACGGGTCACAACAGGCTGAACGCTCACCTGAATAACAAGATGAAGATCGACAGTCAGAGCTGTGCGCCATGCCATACAGCCTGCTATGACCAACCGAACATCTCCTGCAGCACTGGCCAATCTGCATTAACGCCCTTAGGGAACGAACGTGGGCTGAGGCAAAGCCCTGAACGAGAAGCTGCGCAAATGCCGGCCAGGCATCCCTGTATAGGAACGGCAGCGTTTGCAAGCAGACTGTGATCCATCAACGTGGAGGTTATCTGACGAAGAAAGAAGGAAGAAGTCCGGGGAAGAAACAATCAAAAACGCTTTTTTATCACTGCGCAGCGCAATATACGGAAGAGTGGCTGCAAACTCCTCAGAAAGAATAGATGTCTATAAAGGTCCGCCGTGTGCGATGATTGGAAAACCCGCGCCTACGGTAACAGCAGCTATACATCAACTTGAACAGTGTTTTACCATTCCTCTCCGCAAGAAACACATATGTATTTTTTCTTTAAATCCACATTTATAAACAACTGGCTCGAAGCAACCCGCGTAAGACCGGTACTAAAAGGAACCGCAAACAATTCCTGGCAGGAAAACCTTTTGGCTGACTAACCGAGCCGCAAAAATCAGACAAAAAACCGGTTGTGGGGGAACGGCTCTGAGTAAACGAGAAAAAGAAAAAAACCCCCCCGCAAAACACCTGCACTGACAACAATGACGAGGATGACGGCCGATCGGAGAAGAAGAAGAAGAACATGAACAAGACGATGAGGAATACGACAAGAAGGAACATATGAAAGCATTCAATGACGCAGAATAATAAAACCGTTAATGAGGATGAATGAGCTACGACGAAGACGAAGAAGCTATCCCAGTTTAATAAAAACGCTCATCGTGATGCCGAGTGCGCCGAAACGCCGCCAAGAACTCTCGGAAACGTAAAGCAGAAGAAGAAGAAGAAGAAGAAGAAGAAGAAGAAGACGAATAATCCTATAGAAGAAGAAGAAAACAACTCTAGAAGACAGCGGAAAAAGAGAAAAAAAAGAAGAGCAAGTAGAACAGGATGGAAGAAGAAGAAGAAAAATCTGATCGACACCGGCGAACAAGAAAAAGCACCGCAGAAAGAAAGACTCGATGACCCGCAGACGGGGATTATGTGTTGGGTTTTCCCTTATTGTACTGAGGTCCCCCCCTCCCTTTTTTGTATTTCCTTTCTCCAATCCCAATGATTTCCCCCGCCTTCTCATTTTTTTTCCCTATCCCCCTCCCCCTTGACTTTCCCCCCTTTTCCCCGAATAAAAAGCGAGCTCCGCAAGATTTTTTCTGCCCAATTTGCCTCGCCGTAAAGCTGTTTCGAATAATTCTGGCTCGTTACCGCGCCCGTAGAATTATTGAGAGTTCGATCGGGGCTGCAAGGCCCGATCAGCTGAGCGCGAGTTCGTCTGAATTATTAACGAACTCTCAGATAGCCTGTTTTGCGAGTTAGTCTTGGCAAGAGCAAATACGGTCGAAGTCTAAAATTCTGCAGTTACGTGAAAAGGGACCTCTACCAGACGCACGGCTCAAGACAAGAAGGAGCTGGACTAGCGGATGATTCCAAACCTACCGGCCTATAATTGTTTGCCTCTGTAAGACGCGCAAGAGTTGGATCAAAGCGCTATTTTACTCTTAGCGATTCATCGCATTCCTCCCGTAATCGACGTTACTTTTACTCATTTAAGCGATTTCACAACCTACCCCGGCTCAGCCGTCGAGCTTGCGCCATTACGTATTACCGATCGATTAAACAACAAACCCGATCTTTTTGGCTTCTTCCCATAGAAGTTGTCGCCGCTTTACCAAAGGGAAAAGGATTGTCGAGCCGTTCCCCAAAAACCTGGATAGAGCCCCAATTAAAAAGCCCCCCCCCCATTTCGTGTCAAGGTACACTCGATACGGACGACAACGAAAGAGTTGCAGGAAATAATTTTGCTCCGGTCAGTTTTTGGGTTGGGCGAATACTTCCCTTTACTGACGTCTTCCGGGCGACTATACGGAATGATTGCTACTGAAGACGCCGTTTTTCCCGCCTTTTTCTACAGATCATCTTTGATACTTTTGCACAATTTTAAACTTTTTCTCAAGAATCATCCCGCTCGACGTCTCCCGAAGGCGCGATTGGTTGAATAGTCATACCCCACAAGACGACCGCGTTCATAAAAGCCAAGTTCCCGCCCTTACCTGCCATCAAGGATCATTCATCGCTCTTCTGCGAGCCCTCCACGGGCGCTTTCGGACGCGACGGCCTAGAAAAGAATGTTCGGTCACTAGCGCTTGGGAAGCGACGATCAATGAAGAAAACGAAGAACATTGAACCAGAAGTCAACGGCTAAGGAAACGCGGAATCGGTATGCTGAAAATTATTGCTACCAACCTGGACGAGCAATCACCCTACAAAAGAGAAATTAATTTGATGCTGGAGCTGATGGAGCGAACGTTACACTATCTAGACGCGTTCGAGATCGCTCGTCTAGCATTACGGCTTCTTTCGCGAACCCGAGACCAAATGGGACAGTTTGACCGGATAGATTTCGCACGTCTCTTTCCCTAGATTAACGAGTTGCCCGCGATTGCGTACGTTTTTAAAATGGTTGAAGAATGATGATGATGAGGAATTGTGAGGATGGAGCGGCCTTCACCGCCATTTGTGTTACTTACTAACCTCGACTCTGTCGATCGGCGCGTGCGACCCATGCCGTCAAGACTTTAACTGCTCTTATATATACTCGTTCGCTATCGTGTCCATGAAAAGTTCCCGTGTTGGATTGCCTATGAGAGGATTGATGATGAAGATGATGATGATAAGTAGTGGAGTAGATAACTGAGATACAAATCGCTTTTTTGTTATCTATGAATTGACTCCTATAGTCCAAATAGACCCTTTTTGCATATCTATTATGTCCAAATTGATGTTTCTGAAGCGCTTTCATTCTTTTTCTGTGGGGAAAACATGTTTTACGTTTATGAAGAGTTTTATGGAATAGCAAGAACATGGCTCCTAATATAAAGAAACAATAAAGATTACCAAACAACTATTTATTGTGCATAAATTTCTGCGGACGTTGGGAAACTGTATTTGTTCTGGCGTCGACATTTCCATCTTCTTTCTTGTTCTTCTGTCTCATTCTTCGTATTTCGAGGTGCGTCGCCTCCGGGACTCGTATACGTAAATCCTTCAGATCATCGTTTCTTTCGCACAGAATCCAGATAGACGAGACCGCGTGCAGGTGCAGCAATCAACGACGTTACGCGTGCTCTGATAATTTGAACTTCGACGTGGAAGAGCGTCCGGTGGTCCAATAGTCCCATTTCGGAAGATCCACGATCCCGCGCGTCCTACCAGAGCGCGGTCCAGTTCATGTATAATCGACCTCGACGACGATTCGTATTTCCTTCGGTTAAAAAAGTAAAGTCTGTCGAATAAAATTTGACAGCCGGTTGCAAAACAACCTTTGGGGGCGACAATAATGAAAGATGTTGTTGCGTTTATCGTGAATTAGAACTATTAGGGGGTTGTAAACGGTCTCTACCGAAACCCAATCACAAAACAGCCTTAGGGAACGCCGCCCCCATGCTTTAGCAAGTTGAGGAATAGGGAGGCCGCGTATGCAGGCAGCGCGATAAAAATCGATTCCAAAACCCGACTTCGACTGCGCAGGATAACCAGTCCTGATAGGAGGAATCGTAATGACAGCCGACTGGTAAAAAAGGATACCCTTTATTATGGCTTTCCTGCCGCTTTACCGCCGACAGTAAGTGATATCGGCGAGTCTATGGTAACTCCCTCGACGTAAGCCTTAAATTTCTTTCCTCTTAAAGCCACTTCACCGCGTGCCTCAGAAAACATTTCTTGAGGTGAGGATACCGAAGCCGTGGTAGGGCTCCAATCTGGCGATAATGTACGCACCTAACCGCTTGTGGCGGTTCCCGGCGGTAAAAAGGTTCTGATGATAGACTATTTTAAACGGATGGGTCGATAGCTCCTCGAAACAAGCTGAAAGTATGTGAAATAATAAAAGAACGCCAACGCCGCGCCCCTGAGAACGAAATACAATTTTTATTGAACTTATATCCGCGAGCGCTTTCCCCGTTGGACAACCGTGTAATAACTTGTGTCCATAAACACATGGCTAGAATCTTCCGAAACCCTTCGTTTAAATTGCCTGTTGTTTGCGGCTTCCTAAATAAACTATTCACCAGGTTTCGTTAAGCTGTCTCTCATCTTTTCGAACGTGAAGGAATCGCGAGTTTTTTCAAAAGTCCTCGCGATTATACCCTTGCAACGTAGACGTTATCGTCGCTCGTCGTTCTTGAGTCAAACGATGGTTTAGTTCTCACCGCAAGAATCTATGAGAACAGGAAAGGTCCGTTTGCAACACGGGTGACTCCATTTTCCTCCCCTACCTGATCTCGGATACTACTACATGCTCCGCTAACCACCCGGCCATTCAGTGCCGTTATCATCAATGGCGCGATCGTGGAGTTCGGTTTAGTAAAATTTTTTAGAGCCAGTACTAATACGCGTCGTTATAGTATTATATGTCAGGAATATCGTTACGGCGGTAATCGCGGTGCTGTTGCCTTTCATTTACTTGCCTCGATTGTTCTAGTGCCCTTCCAATTTTGTAACTCCCGTGCAATTCACTATAGTCTTCTCTCGAGCATGAATCTCCTGCTGTTTCCTATCTAATCGGCATCCCTACTTATGCTAAACTCTTCCATCTGCATCTTCTTCTGCCGACTTGGCTGTACATTGAACACATAAGTTTGCCTGCTAAACTGACCTGTTCTTGTAAAACTCAGTTATTTCCTTCATGTAATTATCTCCACCGTCGGTTCCCGGATGTTGTTCTTCTAAGCTCATTCCAACACGTGTTCTAAGCGCTCCTCCATGCGGGACTTGAGTCCTATATTTATTCTCTGCGAACGGAGTTGATCCACCGTGTTTTATGTGGTCTCATAAGCTCCTTCGAGACCGATCAGGTGAGATTGAAGAATCGTTGTTCAGCGCGTTCCAACCTCTGCAGTTTTTTGCATAGTTCCCGGAGTTTAGTCTCATTAAGCGACGATAGGTCGATTCTCATGTTTCCGAGCTGATCCTGACGTTGTTGATTAGGCTCGTTCGCCCGCTCTAGACTGCAATCCTCAATTCTCTTTGAGCGCGTCTTCGGCATTCAGAACTTGCGCTCAGATGGCACGTTATAAGATGTCACGTGTCTAACTTAGCATTTTCGTCCATACCAGCAACGATTTTGGCATCGTATCCCTCCTTTCAATCTGCTGCAAACTCGCATGGATTTGCTCTGTTAATTCGGATTTGCGCTGTTAATTGTCTGGATTTGGTCGAATCTGAACTTTTTTTCTTCTTGTCTGCCTCTCTTAGGCTTCGTTGGGTCTTTGTTAGTTGAGAGATAGCTTTTCATTTTGGCTACTAATTCTTGTAATACAACGATTATCGTTCTACCTCCAGTGTCTTCTTCATCGTCATCTTCCTTCGTCTTCTTCGAAGTTTGACTTCATCTTCTTCGGCCTCTTTTTCCTATCTTCTGACACTTTTTTCCCTTTTGACTTGATCGGTCTCATGAGGGGTAATCTTTGTAACCTTCGTGAGCACTTCGCATTCGGCTTTAAGTGGCATCGTTTCCCGGTTTGAGCTCCCACGTTCAGAATCTAACTTCTCATTTTTTCTTAAAAATGGTTGTCTTTGAACCTCGTAACTGGCCGAAATTTGTTTCTAAACTTGCGAGCAATATGTTGGCTTTCGCAGGCGTTGCTGCCATCTCCCGGGCAACAGTGCGCTTCTATATGTCAGAGAATTCTCAGAATTCTTGCTTTAACGCTCACCAACATCGGAGAGTTCAAAAGCATCCTCATCTTTCAAATCTTCTCGTGTTCGTATCTACTGGGATGTTTGAGGCGTGTGTCTACCGTGAAAGAGAATAGTTATCCCCTGCAGAAACGTCACCATCATTCTCTCCGCCGCTCATAGTTCTTGAAGATGTGTGTAGTACGTTATTATCTACGCTCGCAACAGCATCTACAAAATCTGATCCTCATCTTCCGATCTTTTCGTGTTCGTCCTACTACTGTTCTATGATGTTGAGCGTGTCTACCGAAAGAGAGAGATACCCCCTCAGAAACGTCTACCATCATTTTCTTCTCGCTCATGGGCTTGAATGTATAGCTACAGCATGTAAGATAGGGGTCTCTTGCGAGGCGGACGCGGCGTTCTGCCCCTCGTCAGCCTCGCTAAACTCTGCGTATCCTGTCGTACGTATAGGGCGGAGAGGGAGGTAATACTCGTTCATACAGCTTCGCCTTCGGCACAATTTTCGATGCCACTTTTTCGACCCTATGCCGGTATCCTCATTGAAACCAATCCTGCGAGTTTTTGTTTGCGGAGGCATTTTCCTGCGTATCGACGTCACTTTATCCCTCGCATTTACTGAAACCATCGTCTTCTTACGGGGTTTCAGGTAATTTGCAGCATAAAACTTTGGCGATCGGTTTAACATTGACTCTCACTTACCACTGCTACATTCTCAAGTAGTATTATAAACTCGTCTTCAATATTGAGTTACCGTCGTCATGAAGACGGATAGTCCTGCCTGCGTGAGCCTATCTAGTACAGAAACTTGAATAGGTTACCTGTGTTGTGTCCTTAATACTCGGTTGCTTCCGTCTATGTCCTTTGATAGTCGTCATCTTCATGTATAATCGACATCTCCGCTGGAATGCTTGTTTTCTATATTGCTCTAGCTCGTGCGTCTCTTTTACGAGATATTCTAGTTCTTCCCGTAAGAATCGTGTATTATGTGTTTCAAATTGCTGCATTTCCCGCGGGCCCGGTCGTGTCCACGATTTTCGTAGGTTTGTTTTGTACATCGAACTATTCGACCTTCAGTCTTGCCGCGGTATAAGACCGTTCCTTCAGCTGCCGAAGCCTGTCCTCATACTCGCTTTTTCGTTATTGCTTAGTTTTAATCGGGTCAGTCATACTTACTCCTGTCATCCATGTAACCCTTTTTTACACACTCGAAAGGAGCGCGTTGTTAAGAGTTCCCGAAAATCTGCTAACAACCGTATTGAATCAACGAAGTCTCCCTGAAAATCTTTTGAACGCTCGCCTCTCTAGTGTATGCGAGCTCGGCTTGTAAACAGGCGGGTTCTTTCTCTCTAATTCATCCTTTTCTTCTATATTTTACAGCCGAATAATTCGTTCGAGGCCCCGTTACTTGCGACTCCTAGGTCACGATTTTGTACTTCGTAATTAGAAAGACTGTCTTCGTGAGTTGTTCGCGTGGTCGGTTAATGACCCCACAAATTCAGCGACTTTTCCCTAGATTCGTCAAGCTTAGCTGAGGTATCAGTTTTTCTGATGTAATGTATGTAGTACATTTCCCAATTCCTCATTTTTTGAAGTTTCTAATTTCGGCGAGACATTCTACGCGGTTCGCGCTCTTACGTTAGCTTATTAACGTATCACATGTCATAGTAGAAAGATTCGCCCGTATGAGATCTCTCCGTTCCTCGGTTAAAAGCCTGTCTAACTCGGCGGCTTTTTCTAAGATTCTCAAGGTTAGAGCGCAGAGTATGTCCCCATCTAAATACAAATTCCTCTGTACTTTTCCTTTAATTGCTCATTTTTTTAATCGGGTAGTATTTTCCGTTTTTTTTTAAAAAAAAGGACCTGTTAAATTCCCGGAATTGTAAAAACCGGTATTAACCCGAAGCCCCTTAAAATTCTTGGGGCCCTCTGTAGGTCGTTGTAAGGCCCGATTTTTCCAAATCCCTTTTCTTTTTTTACTAATTGTCGGGCCCGGTTATTTGGTTCAAATAATTTTTTTATCGTAGTGTTTTTTCTTGTGTCTTTTTTCACCTTCACGTTTTTCCCGTTTCGTTAGTTTTTTTGGTTAGTTCTGTTGTTTTTGTTTTTTCCCTCAATCCCATTTTGGGTTTAATGGCGAGCCCCTACGGTGGCCCCGGTTTATTAAAAAAGAGAAAAATTTTAGGCATTTTCCCTTTAAATAAAAGCTCCCCCTTTTTTAAATTAATTTAGGGAGAAAGACCAAAAAAAAAAAAAAATTTTTAAGAAAAAATTTAGAAAAAAAAAATTGAACTTGGGGAAAAAAAACTTTTTGGGAAAAAGGAAAAAAAAGGGGGGCCCAAGCAGCCTTAAAAACCCCATTGAACATTTTTTTAAAATTGCCCTTTTCTGGACCCGGACCTAGGTATAATTTTTGTTAAACAGGAAAATCCTGAACCCAGGCCCAGCAACCAATTTGAAAAAATCCCTTTCAATTAACACTCCTGCTGCCCATTTGCCCTTAGCAAAAAATTTTCGCAAAAAAAGAAGAAATTTCCGGCGGGGTTTATTTTTTCCCAAAATTTTAAAGGGCCGAAATAATTATTTCTTAAAAGATTTAACCCCCCCATTTAAAAACAGAATGGGGGGTTTTGGCCAATTTTTATAAAACTTTCCACCCGGCCTAAAGGGCAATATGAAAAGAGTCGGGGGGGTTTTAAAGATTTTCCCCGGAAGAAAATTTTTAAAAAAACAAAAAAAACCCTCCTCCAATTTTTTGGGGGGTTTTCCCCCATAAACCTAACACTCCCCTTCCTTTTTTCCCCTTTCTTCAGAAAAATTTGCCCGGAGAAGATTAGGTTTAGAACCCAAAATTCCGGTTTTACATTAGTCCAACCAAAAAAAAATTTTTGTGGTTTTAAAGAATGGGTTTTTTGGGGAAACCCAAAGGAAAGGGGGAAAAAATTTGAAAAAAAAAAAAAAAAAAAAAGGAAGGGAAAAACAAAAAGAAAAAAAAAAAGGGCGGAAAAAAGAAAAATAAAAAAAGGGGGTTTTTCGAAAAAAAAGGAAAACCCCCAAAAGGGAAAAAAAAAAAAAGGGAAGAAAAAAAGGGAAAACCCAAACGTACCAAAAAAACCCCCAAAACAACCCGCCATAAAAAAAAACCCAACGGGGGGGGGGAAAACCCAAAAAGCCAAAACCCCAAAGAGAAAATTTTTTTAAAAAAACCCCAAAAAAAAAGCAAAAAAAGCCCCCCGGGGGAAAAATAAACAAAAGGGGAAAAAACCCCAAACCCCCGGAAAGAAAAAAAAAAAAAAAAAAACCCAAAAGGGGGAAGGGGGGAAAGGGGAAAAAGGGGGAAAAAAAAAAGGAG
>JAFLJL010001640.1:0-32756 GCA_018398815.1 Conus ventricosus | reverse complement strand
AATGCTTAAGTTGTTTAAATTAAATTTTGAGGTCATTGCAGTAATTTTTTTGTTAAAAAATTTTTTTGAATCTTATGAATTCAAAGAAGAGGAAAGGTGGGGGGTGGGTGGGTGGGGAGGAGGGGATGTAAGTGGAGGGAGCGGGTGTGTTTATGGCTTGTAGTTGGAGGATTGTGCTTAGTGAATTTTGTTTGTGTATGTGTGTATATCCAACAAAAAGAAAACAACCTTTCCTCGGCATACATTGAAATCTCACTCAAATCCATTCAAATCGAAAAAAAAAGATAAACTCGTTTCTAATACGTTTCACGGATTATTTACTACAATATTGTCAAACATGTACAAATATCATTAACAACAAAAATGTGTGTTAATTTGCATCCGGAAATGTACAGCAAAGAAAAAAGATCATGTTGATGAAAGAATGGAGAAGAGAGAAAGAAGGAACTGTGGAATGGAAGAGAGAATGAGGAAAGAAATAAAAAATGTATTAAAATTTTTCTTTTTTTAATATAATAACGGTTATTAACGGCCAATTTTTAAGTTTCCGTTCCTGTAAGTTGTATATCATTGTTCAGCGTGTTAAAACTGCATCTGTACACCGAAGTTCATCAAGAACGGTCTAATTGAGTGTACCCATCCTGTACCCATCGTCAACACAGCGCAGGCCTCCAAGGGTGGTACAGGGCTGCTCTAAAGGCAGGTGAAGACAGTGCTTCTCTGGGTCCTCCCCAGCACCTTCGGGTGTTTTCTTTTTCTTTTTTCTATATCATTGTTCAGCGGTGTAAACTGCATCTGTACACCGAAGTTCATCAAGAACGGTCTAATTATATATAATAACGGTTTTAGCGGTCAATTTAGGTTTTGGTTCGTGTAAGTTGTATATCTTTGTTCAGCATTTAAAACTACCCCTGTATACCAAATTTCATCAAGAAAAAATCGAAGTTTAAACAATAACGCTTTTTAACGGTGTTTACCATCTCTAAATTTTGAAATTAACGGTTTTAACGGTCAATTTAAGTTTCTGTTCACATTAGTTGTCTATCATTGATCTTTGTGTTAAAACTGCACCTGTATACCAAATTTCATCAAGAAAGGTCTAAATTTAGAAAATAACGAATCTTAACGGTTTATAACGCTCAATTTTTTAAACTTTCCGTTCGTGTATGTTGTATGTCATTGTTCACGTGTAAACTGTCAAGGTCTAGGGAACTATCAGAAAGAAGAGATATATTTCAATATTAAAAAAAAAACAATACTCTATATATTGCCTACAAGATACTCATTTTGAAAAAGATACGGAAAAGTGTATTAATGCGGAATGGGGTATGACTGCTTTTTCTCCAATGCTCAAGGAGTAGCAATACTATTTAACAATAATTTCGAATTCAAATAAATAAGGTGGAAACGGACATGCAGGGTAACTTATCATCATATCATTTACAACGAATGAAAAGGAACTGTTGCTAGTAAAGTGTTTATGGTCCAAACAAAGACGACCCAGCATTCTATGAGGAACTCACAAATAAGATCAAAACGTACAACAATAACAACGTTATTGTGGTGGGGGATTTTAATATGGTACTAGAACAGGACATTGATTGTTACAATTATAAACACATAAATAACCCAAAAGCTATAAAAGTAGTTGAGGATATGATACAAGATAAACAACCCGGATTGTAGGAGATACACATGGCGTAGACCTACCCCCTTGCAACAGAGTAGGCTAGACTTCTTCCTTCTGTCAGAATATTTAATTTGGTATTTTGAAGATGCTGACATTTTACCAGGCTATCTATCTATCTATCTAGTCCTCTTTGTGCTGGTAGCACATAAGGCCTCGACCAGAGCCCGCCACTGATGTCGGTCGGCTGAAACACGTTCCAGACGGCCCCATGTCCAACCATTGTCCTTCATCTCCCTCTCTACTGTTCTCCTCCAAGTTTCCTTGGGGCGTCCTCTTCTTCTTCGGCCATCAGGAGTCCATCGTAGGGCGATTCTGGAAATGGCTGTTGTCTGCTGGCGGAGCACATGGCCTATCCATCGCCAACGCCTTCGTTTGATTTGCGTTGAGATGGGTTCAGTTTCTGCTCTTTGGTGGAGTTCTTCATTGGTGATGGTATTCGGCCAATAGATGCGTAGAATGCGTCTGAGGCATCTGTTTTGGAAGACATCTAGTTTGTTGCTGATGGTTTTGGTCATCTTCCATGATTCTGATCCATAAAGAAGGGTGCTTATTACATTTGATTTGAAGATTCGTAACTTGGTCTTCAGGCGGATATTCCCTGTCTTCCATGTGCTCCTGAGTGAGGCAAAGGCCTGGCTGGCTTTTGCAAGTCGAGCCGGATCTCCACCTCCCCATCCCCTGTATTTGACATCTTGGATCCAAGATAGGTGAAGTCGCTAACTTCCTCAATTTCGTCTCCGTTCAGTTTGATGTTGTCTTGGACTCTGGCATTCATTCTCATGCTCTTTGTCTTCTTGGTGTTGACCTTCAAGCCAAGGTTTCCAGCTGTTGCTGCCAAGGCATCTGTTTTCTCCTGCATGTCTTGGTAGCGATGTGACATCAGGGCAATATCGTCAGCAAAGTCCAAGTCTTCCAGTGTTGTTGTTGCCACCATTGTCGTGGTCCATCTGATTCCCCTCCTCTCTCTGTCTGTGGCGTTCTTCATAATCCAGTCCATGGCCAGGATGAAGAGGAAAGGCGATAGGATGCAGCCCTGTTTCACTCCCGTGCCGACATTGAAGGCGTCTGTGAGCTCCGTGTTGCAGATCACTTGTGCGCTGAAGTCACTGTACAGCATCTCAATGACCCGGACAAGTTTTGCAGGGATTCCGTAGTGTCTCAGGATTTTCCATAAGGACTCTCGGTGGATGCTGTCAAATGCCTTCTCCAGGTCAATGAAGTTGATGTACAAAGGCGTGTTCCACTCATTGCTCTGTTCCAGAACCTGGCGCAGAGTGAAGATATGATCTGAGCAGGATCGTCCAGGGCGAAAGCCTGCTTGTTGTGGACGGAGATTCCTCTCAAGGGTTTCCGTCAGCCTTGACATCACAACCTTGCTAAATACCTTGCTAGTGAGAGAAAGAAGTGTTATGCCCCTCCAGTTGTTGCAATCTCCAAGATCTCCCTTTTTGGGCAACTTGAAGATAAGACCAGTTTTCCACGCTTCAGGGGTCTGGCCCGTTTCCCAAACCTGTCTGAAGATCTCCGTCAGAATAGGGGCTGTCACATTAATATCTGCTTTCAACATATCTGCCGTTACCCCATCTGCCCCTGGTGCTTTTCCATTCTTCATTGTTTTGATTGCTGCTGTCACTTCTTCTAGGCTCGGTGGATCGATGCAGATGTCCAGGTCTATACCTGCCGGTTGGATATCTGCTAGCTGAGGGGGGTTTGGTCTGTTCAGAACTGACTCGAAATGTTCTTTCAGCGCTGTAGTTTTTCTGCCTCTCCCTCAACGACCTTCCCATTCTTGTCCTTTACTGGTACATCATTGTTTTGGAACCCATTGTTTAGCTGCTTGTTTTTACCAGGCTATAGATCTGACCAATCACTGATTACACTAAAGCTTCAATTCGGAAAGAAGATTAAACACAAAACTCTTTGGAAATTCAATACATCTCTACTAAAAGATAAAGAATATGTAGACGGAATAAATAATCTAATAAAAGAAATAACAGAGGAATACACAGATAAAGATGAGGGGAATGATATTAATGCTAACAATAGCCAAGATGAAAACCAGTCCAGCAGCTCAGACCCTAAACTAACAGTGTCTGATCGGGTCTTTCTTGACTTCTTACTAATGAAGATAAGAGAAAAATCCATCCAGTATGCCACAATTAACAAAAAGAGAAACAATGTAAAGAAAACAGCCTTATGCAAACTATTAAAGATATTGAGAGTAAAGAACTTAAATCAGAGGAGGATTTGAAGAAAATTGAAGAGAGTAATAGAGAATTGATATCACTAAGAGAAAAGGTATGAATGGTGTACTACTAAGATCAAAGCAAGATGGGTTGCTGATGGGGAAAGGTTAGTAAATATTTCTGCAGTTTAGAAAAGCGTAACTTTATTAGCAAACAAATTGTAAAACTACTGGACAAACCAGAAGACATAAAAGTTACAGTAAAACATTTTTATGAGGATCTATACCGAAAAAGATCAACTGTGAAATGCAATATTCAAGATTTGGTGACTAAGATACCGAAACTAAACAGAACAACAGACTAAATCATTACAAGGAGAAATAACAATAAAGAAGCAGGGATTGCATTGAAAATATGAAGAACGGAAAAAACCCTGGATCGGATGGGTTTGGAGTGAGTTTTTCAAATGTTTTTGGAAACAAATCGGCGTGTTTGTAACTCGAGCTCTAAATGAAAGTTTCAGAGAAGGCGAACACCCAGAAGAAGGCATTATAAATCTGTATACCCAAAGAAGGAAAAGCAAAAGAATATGTAAAAAATACTGGAGACTTATTTCACTTTTAAACCTTATATACAAAATTGGCTCCACTTGTATTGCTAACAGAATTAGAAAAGGTCCTTCTGATTAGTGAAGACCAGACAGGATTTGTCCCAAATAGATACATAGATAGTAACATTAGGTTAATTTATGACATAATACACTATCTCAACATAAAAAAATATCCCAGGGATGCTAATTAATTTAGGACTTTGAAAAGGCGTTCGACTCATTAGATTGGGATTTTATGCACAAAGTGCTAGAGGCTGTAGGTTTAGGTAAATGGATAGAAGTATTCTACAAAAACATTAAGTCTACAGTATTCTAAATGGCCAAACATCATCATGGTTCTCAATAGAAAAGGGTTGTAAGCAAGGAGATCCAGTTTCACCGTATATCTCGTATTATATTGCTGAAATATTATCCCCTCAATAGAAGAAAAGAAACACCCGAAGGTGCTGGGAGGACCCAGAGAAGCACTGTCTTCACCTGCCTTTAGAGCAGTCCTGTACCACCCTTGGAGGCCTGCGCTGTGTTGACGATGGGTACAGGCACACACAGGGTCACTCCATTAAGATATCAAGGAACATAACTGCTCCTGAACAGAGGTAAATTAGACTACAGGATGCAGCTCATAACAGCCTTAAATATTATCCCTAATGATCAAAGAAGAAAATAGTATTGAAGGTATACAAATCGGGGAGAATGAACACAAGATATCACAATTTGGCCGACGACACTCAACAGGGAATAAGAAATCATTTGAAAAATCTATCGAGATTCTCGACAGGTTTGGGAAAACATCAGGTTTTATTCTTAAATAAAGAGAAAACGCAAGTAATTTGACTTGGAAGAAGACAAAAGCATAGTAAAATAAGATATATGGAGCATGCATTTAAAGATGATCTGGAATCCAAAGAATTCAAAATATTAGGAATTTGGTTTACTCAGGACTTAACACACATGGAAAAAAGAAACTACAAGGATAGTGAAGGCACTATTTAAAATTTGGCTAAAGAGAATCATTACCCCTTTAGGAAGAATTGCAGTCTTAAAATCATTAATTCTGTCAACTATGGTTGATGCTTCCAAATCCACCTGACACATTGTTAAAGAATTACAAGACTTATGTTACTGGTTTGTATGGAATAAAAAACAAGACAGGATTAGTCTAAAACAGTTATTAAAGATGTACAGGATGGTGGGTTGAATCTACCTGACATAAATGCTCTTATCACTGCATTAAAATTAACATGGATAAAAGGCTGAGACAAACAACACACAGATGGAGAGACATGTTGATTTTTTCATACCCAATTATTGAGAACATTGAGAAGTACTCTCCAAATCATCTGTGCATCACCACTCAGACAATATATTTCTGGAAACATGTATTCATGTCGTATAAGCAGTTCTGTTATAAAATATAAAACCCGAAAATGCCTAGAGAACTACTTGCAGAACCAGTCCTTTACAATGAACTAATAAAACACAAAAACTGGAACAACAGAAATGTATTTACAGTATCTGATTTGTTCAAAGCAAATGGAGATTCACTATGCCATGGGGAATTCAGAACAAAGTATAATATTGAAATAGATTTCCTATCTTATGGTGGATGTATATTATGCATTAAACGATACATTAGAGAACAAGGGTTTGAGAATGAGATAAAAGATAACATTGAAGCAGAAGTCAACACAGCACTAAGAAAATATATTCTGTAAATAAAGGTTCCAAAACTTATTACAGAGTTATAGTAAAAGATAACTGGGAACCAAACTGTTGTGCAAAATAGACAAAGAAGCTCATAGACAGATACCTTGGAAGAAATGCTTTAGAAAAATTCATCAAATTAAGGATATTAAGCTAAAATGGATGCAAATGAGAATAGTGCATCGAATAATTGCAACTAATGTAGCTCTGAAAGAAATGGGAATAGTAGAAGTTATAACTGTAGTTTACTGTGAAGAGGAAAAAGACAGCATTGAACATATGTTCTGGGAGATGCATACACGTCAATGAGTTCTGGAAATCATTGCGAGAATAATAAAAGGAAAGTGTTTAATAGCGAACAACCTGTCTCTGACTGAAAACACAATAATATTTGGAGCAGATGACAATTCCAGAACTGATACTACATTCGATCTTATAATACTGATAGCCAAACAGTACATTTTTAGCTGTAAAATAAATAAATGTAAGCCTTCAATAACAGTATTTTCTAAAAATACTAAAGAGAAGATACAGTCTTGAAAAATACATAGCAACTGTACAATTGAATCTGCTAAAATTTAACACTAATTGGATCAATTATGAAGTATTATTTGAAAATTGATAATCAAAATCATAAGAAACCTGGATTTAATACGTGCATGAGACGATATGTTCAGGATGTGTAGGTAATTTTATATGGTATTCAAATATCATTGAGTGTGGTGTAGCCTGTGACCGCTGCTTGTTGGCATGGCTGTACCGCGGCTCGAACCCGTAGACCGATCGGCAACTTAGCTGGTAGGTTTGGTTGGTCGGCGGGGCGCGGCTGTGGTGTAGCGGTGTCATATTGGTAGCGGGCTTAAGAGCCATAATTAACTTTCTTTTGATTGTTAAAGAAATACAGATGGACGGGATTTCGGTGCTGGTGTGTACACCCAGCTGGAAAATGCTTAAGTCTGTTTAAATTTATATTTTGAAGGATCATTGCAGTGAACATAATTATATATATTATGTGTACACGGAGAAAAACATTACTTCATTATTATATATTGTAAATAATTATGTATATTGTTTAAGTCTTATGAATTCATAAGAAGAGAGAAAGGTGGGGGGTGGGTGGGTGGGGAGGGAGGGGGTGTAAGTGGAGTGAGCGGGTGTGTTTATGTGCTTGTAGTTGGAGGATGTGCTTAGTGAATTTTGTTTGTGTATGTGTGTATATCCAACAAAAAGAAAACAAACTTTCCTCGGCATACATTGAACTCTCACTCAAATCCATTCAAATCGAAAAAAAAAAGATAACTCGTTTCTAATACGTTTCACGGATTAATTTACTACAATATTGTCAAACATGTACAAATATCATTAACAACAAAAATGTGTGTTAATTTGCATCCGGAAATGTACAGCTAAGAGAAAGATCATGTTGATGAAAGAAGGAGAAGAGAGAAAGAAGGAACTGTGGAATGGAAGAGAGAATGAGGAAAGAAATAAAAAATGTATTAAAATTTTCTTTTTTTAATTAATAACGGTTATTAACGGTCAATTTTTAAGTTTCCGTTCCTGTAAGTTGTATATCATGTTCAGCGTGTAAAACTGCATCTGTACACCGAAGTTCATCAAGAACGGTCTAATTGTATATAATAACGGTTTTTAGCGGTCAATTTTAGGTTTTAATTCGTGTAAGTTGTATATCTTTGTTCAGCATTTAAAACTACACCTGTATACCAAATTTCATCAGAAAAATCGAAGTTAAACAATAACGCTTTTAACGGTGATACCATCTCTAAATTTGAAATTAACGGTTTTTAACGGTCAATTTTAAGTTTCTGTTCACATTAGTTGTCTATCATTGATCAGTGTGTAAAACTGCACCTGTATACCAAATTTCATCAAGAAAGGTCTAAATTTAGAAAATAACGAATCTTAACGGTTTATAACGCTCAATTTTTTAACTTTCCGTTCGTGTATGTTGTATGTCATTGTTCAGCGTGTAAAACTGTCAAGGTCTAGGGAACTATCAGAAAAGAAGAGATATATTTCAATATTAAAAAAAAAACAATACTCTATATATTGCCTACAAGATACTCATTTGAAAAAGATACGGAAAAGTGTATTAATGCGGAATGGGGGTATGACTGCTTTTTTCTCCAATGCTCAAGGAGTAGCAATACTATTTAACAATAATTTCGAATTCAAAATAAATAAGGTGGAAAGGGACATGCAGGGTAACTTTATCATCATATCATTTACAACGAATGAAAAGGAACTGTTGCTAGTAAGTGTTTATGGTCCAAACAAAGACGACCAGCATTCTATGAGGAACTCACAAATAAGATCAAAACGTACAACAATAACAACGTTATTGTGGTGGGGGATTTTAATATGGTACTAGAACAGGACATTGATTGTTACAATTATAAACACATAAATAACCCAAAAGCTAAAAAAGTAGTTGAGGATATGATACAAGATAAACAACCCGGATTGTAGGAGATACACATGGCGTAGACCTACCCCCTGCAACAGAGTAGGCTAGACTTCTTCCTTCTGTCAGAATATTTAATTTGGTATTTTGAAGATGCTGACATTTTACCAGGCTATAGATCTGACCAATCACTGATTACACTAAAGCTTCAATTCGGAAAGAAGATTAAACACAAAACTCTTTGGAAATTCAATACATCTCTACTAAAAGATAAAGAATATGTAGACGGAATAAATAATCTAATAAAAGAAATAACAGAGGAATACACAGATAAAGATGAGGGAATGATATTTAATGCTAACAATAGCCAAGATGAAAACCAGTCCAGCAGCTCAGACCTAAACTAACAGTGTCTGATCGGGTCTTTCTTGACTTCTTACTAATGAAGATAAGAGAAAAATCCATCAGTATGCCACAATTAACAAAAAGAGAAACAATGTAAAGAAAACAGCCTTATGCAAACTATTAAAGATATTGAGAGTAAAGAACTTAAATCAGAGGAGGATTTGAAGAAAATTGAAGAGAGTAATAGAGAATTGATATCACTAAGAGAAAAGGTTATGAATGGTGTACTACTAAGATCAAAAGCAAGATGGGTTGCTGTTGGGGAAAAGGTTAGTAAATATTTCTGCAGTTTAGAAAAGCGTAACTTTATTAGCAAACAAATTGTAAAACTACTGGACAAACCAGAAGACATAAAACTTACAGTAAAACATTTTATGAGGATCTATACCGAAAAAGATCAACTGTGAAATGCAATATTCAAGATTTGGTGACTAAGATACCGAAACTAACAGAACAACAGACTAAATCATTACAAGGAGAAATAACAATAAAAGAAGCAGGGATTGCATTGAAAAATATGAAGAACGGAAAAAGCCCTGGATCGGATGGGTTTGGAGCTGAGTTTTTCAATGTTTTTGGAAACAAATCGGCGCTGTTTGTAACTCGAGCTCTAAATGAAAGTTTCAGAGAAGGCGAACACCCAGAAAGAAGGCATTTAATCTGTATACCCAAAGAAGGAAAAGCAAAAGAATATGTAAAAAAACTGGAGACTTATTTCACTTTTAAACCTTATATACAAAATTGGCTCCACTTGTATTGCTAACAGAATTAAAAAGGTCCTTCTGATTAGTGAAGACCAGACAGGATTTGTCCCAAATAGATACATAGATAGTAACATTAGGTTAATTTATGACATAATACACTATCTCAAACATAAAAAATATCCCAGGGATGCTAATTAATTTAGACTTTTGAAAAGGCGTTCGACTCATTAGATTGGGATTTTATGCACAAGTGCTAGAGGCTGTAGGTTTAGGTAAATGGATAGAAGTATTCTACAAAAACATTAAGTCTACAGTAATTCTAAATGGCCAAACATCATCATGGTTCTCAATAGAAAGGGGTTGTAGGCAAGGAGATCCAGTTTCACCGTATATCTTCGAAGAAAAAGAAACACCCGAAGGTGCTGGGGAGGACCCAGAGAAGCACTGTCTTCACCTGCTTTAGAGCAGTCCTGTACCACCCTTGGGGCCTGCGCTGTGTTGACGATGGGTACAGGCACGCGCAGGACACTCCATTAAGATATCAAGGGACAAACTGCTCCTGAACAGAGGTAAATTAGACTACAGGATGCAGCTCATAACAGCCCCAAAGTAGCATCCCCATGGGTGTACCAGCCCGTATTTCATGACTGCAGAGCCCACCGGCGAAAAACACCACCCCCCAGCTGCCGAGCACACCCCACAGACCCAACCACCCCTGCCACGGACAGATGAAGACAGTGCCACTCCAGACACAGCCAAGCTTTCGCCATACGGTCTTATGTGCCCTCAAGAGAGAATCCAAAGTTGTAGTCTTTCCCACTGTCAACAGGACTTTCCCTGTGGTCAGTGGGTCTTTCCTCACCGTCACTGGACCTTTCTCCAGGGTCAGCCTAGTTAAGGCAAAAAAAGAAAAAAGAAACACCCGAAGGTGCTGGGGAGGACCCAGAGAAGCACTGTCTTCACCTGCCTTTAGAGCAGTCCTGTACCACCCTTGGAGGCCTGCGCTGTGTTGACGATGGGTACGGGCACGCGCAGGACACTCCATTAAGATATCAAGGGACATAACTGCTCCTGAACAGAGGTAAATTAGACTACAGGATGCAGCTCATAACAGCCCCAAAGTAGCAGCCCCCATGGGTGTACCAGCCCGTATTTCATGACTGCAGAGCCCACCGGCGAAAAAACACCACCCCCCAGCTGCCGAGCACACCCCACAGACCCAACCACCCCCTGCCCACGGACAGATGAAGACAGTGCCACTCCAGACACAGCCAAGCTTTCGCCCATACGGTCTTATGTGCCCTCAAGAGAGAATCCAAAGTTGTAGTCTTTCCCACTGTCAACAGACTTTCCCTGTGGTCAGTGGGTCTTTCCTCACCGTCACTGGACCTTTCTCCAGGGTCAGCCTAGTTAAGGCAAAGAAGAAAAAGAAACACCCGAAGGTCCTGGGGAGACCCAGAGAAGCACTGTCTTCACCTGCCTTTAGAGCAGTCCTTACCACCCTTGGAGGCCTGCGCTGTGTTGACGATGGGTACAGGCACGCACAGGACACTCCATTAAGATATCAAGGGACATAACTGCTCCTGAACAGAGGTAAATTAGACTACAGGATGCAGCTCATAACAGCCCCAAAGTAGCATCCCCCATGGGTGTACCAGCCCGTATTTCATGACTGCAGAGCCCACCGGCGAAAAACACCACCCCCCAGCTGCCGAGCACACCCCACAGACCCAACCACCCTGCCCACGGACAGATGAAGACAGTGCCACTCCAGACACAGCCAAGCTTTCGCCATACGTCTTATGTGCCTCAAGAGAGAATCCAAATGGATAGAAGTATTCTACAAAAACATTAAGTCTACAGTAATTCTAAAGGGCCCCAAACATCATCATGGTTCTCAATAGAAAGGGGTTGTAGGCAAGGAGATCCAGTTTCACCGTATATCTTCGTATTATATTGCAGAAATATTATCCCTAATAGAAGAAAAAGAAACACCCGAAGGTGCTGGGGAGGACCCAGAGAAGCACTGTCTTCACCTGCCTTTAGAGCAGTCCTGTACCACCCTTGGAGGCCTGCGCTGTGTTGACGATGGGTACAGGCACGCACAGGTCACTCCATTAAGATATCAAGGAACATAACTGCTCCTGAACAGAGGTAAATTAGACTACAGGATGCAGCTCATAACACCCTTAAATATTATCCCTAATGATCAAAGAAGAAAATAGTATTGAAGGTATACAAATCGGGGAGAATGAACACAAGATATCACAATTTGCCGACGACACTCAACTGATGAACACAGGGAATAAGAAATCATTTGAAAAATCTATCGAGATTCTCGACAGGTTTGGGAAAACATCAGGTTTATTCTAAATAAAGAGAAAAACGCAAGTAATTTGACTTGGAAGACAAAAGCATAGTAAAATAAGATATATGGAGCATGCATTTAAAGATGATCTGGAATCCAAAAGAATTCAAAATATTAGGAATTTGGTTTACTCAGGTTTACACATGGAAAAAAAAGAAACTACAAGGATAGTGAAGGCACTATTTAAAATTTGGCTAAAGAGAATCATTACCCCTTTAGAAAATGCAGTCTTAAAATCATTAATTCTGTCAACCTATGTTGATGCTTCCAAATCCACCTGACACATTTGTTAAAGAATTACAAGACTTATGTTACTGGTTTGTATGGAATAAAAAACAAGACAGGATTAGTCTAAAAACAGTTATTAAAGATGTACAGGATGGTGGGTTGAATCTACCTGACATAAATGCTCTTATCACTGCATTAAAATTAACATGGATAAAAAGGCTGAGACAAACAACACAGAGATGGAGAGACATGTTGATTTTTTCATACCCAATTATTGAGAACATTGAGAAGTACTCTCCAAATCATCTGTGCATCACCACTCAAGATAATATTTTCTGGAAACATGTATTCATGTCGTATAAGCAGTTCTGTTATAAAATAAAACCCGAAAATGCTAGAGAACTACTTGCAGAACCAGTCCTTTACAATGAACTAATAAAACACAAAAACTGGAACAACAGAAATGTATTTACAGTATCTGATTTGTTCAAAGCAAATGGAGATTCACTATGCCATGGGGAATTCAGAACAAAGTATAATATTGAAATAGATTTCCTATCTTATGGTGGATGTATATTATGCATTAAACGATACATTAGAGAACAAGGGTTTCAGAATGAGATAAAAGATAACATTGAAGCAGAAGTCAACACAGCACTAAAGAAAATATATTCTGTAAATAAAGGTTCCAAAACTTATTACAGAGTTATAGTAAAAGATAACTGGGAACCAAACTGTTGTGCAAAATAGACAAAGAAGCTCAATAGACAGATACCTTGGAAGAAATGCTTTAGAAAAATTCATCAAATTAAGGATATTAAGCTAAAATGGATGCAAATGAGAATAGTGCATCGAATAATTGCAACTAATGTAGCTCTGAAAGAAATGGGAATAGTAGAAAGTTATAACTGTAGTTTCTGTGAAGAGGAAAAAGACAGCATTGAACATATGTTCTGGAGATGCATACACGTCAATGAGTTCTGGAAATCATTGCGAGAATTAATAAAAGGAAAGTGTTTAATAGCGAACAACCTGTCTCTGACTGAAAACACAATAATATTTGGAGCAGATGACAATTCCAGAACTGATACTACATTCGATCTTATAATACTGATAGCCAAACAGTACATTTTTAGCTGTAAAATAAATAAATGTAAGCCTTCAATAACAGTATTGTCTAAAAATACTAAAGAGAAGATACAGTCTTGAAAAATACATAGCAACTGTACAATTGAATCTGCTAAAATTTAACACTAATTGGATCAATTATGAAGTATTATTTGAAAATTGATAATCAAAATCATAAAGATACCTGGATTTAATACGTGCATGAGACCATATGTTCAGGATGTGTAGGTAATTTTATATGGTATTCAAATATCATTGAGTGTGGTGTAGCCTGTGGCCCGCTGCTTGTCTGGCATGGCTGTACGCGGCTCGAACCCGTAGGCCGATCGGCAACTTAGCTGGTAGGTTGGTTGGTCGGCGGGGCGCGGCTGTGGTGTAGCGGTGTCATATTGGTAGCGGGCTTAAGAGCACATAATTAACTTTCTTTTGTGCTATTGGATTCTTTTTTGCACCCATGGTGGTGAGAACACCACAGTATTATGGACTGTGGTGTGTCTCTATTTGACGCCGGGAGCGCAGACACAACCAGCCGTGTCTCCCTGATGAGTCCCGATCCAGCGGGCGAAGGCCTCGGAGCAGGCAATACAAATATATCTGCCTTCAAAAGGGATTGCGATGGTTCCCTTATGCAGGTAGAGAAGAGTTTTCATATCTGTAACTATTTTTTTTTGTAATTATTTTTTTTTTAATTTAATTTTTTTTTTAATTTCATTTTCCCAGTTTCTCCATCTTCAAACTCCCCTCTCCCCTCCCCTCAAGTCCAAATCTTTGCCAGACAGTTCAGTTGTTGGCCTGCGCTTGTTTTTCCCCCACTATTAGATTGTTCATCTATGTATTTGTCTGACTTTATTCAAGTTTAAAAGGCTGTGCCAGTCTTGAATAAAAGTTACTCTGTGTTAGGTTTCCTTATGGGAGCAAAACATACCCCACTTGTTTATTGTTTACTGTTCCCTACCTCATTTCATTTCCGATTTTGTTTTTTCTTTTGATTGTTAAAGAAATACAGATGGACGGGATTTCGGTGCTGGTATGTACACCCAGCTGGAAAATGCTTAAGTATGTTTAAATTTATATTTTGCAGGATCATTGCAGGATACATAATTATATTATATTATATGTGCACGGAGGAAAACATTACTTCATTATTATATATTGTAAAATAATTTGTATATTGTTTAAGTTTTATGATTTTCATAAGACGAGAGAGAAAGTGGGGGGGTGCGTGGGTGGGGTGGGGAAGGGGTGATAAGTGGAGTGAGTGGAGCGGGCGTGTTTATGTGACTTGTAGTTGGAGGATTGTGCTTAGTGAATTTTGTTTGTTTGTGTATGTGTGTATATCCTACAAAAAGAAAAACAAAACCTTTCCTCGGCTTACATTGAAAACTCTCACTCAAATCCATTCAATCCGAATAATAAAAGATAAATCGTTTTCTAAACGTTTCACGGATTATTTAATACTATATTGTCTAACATGTACAAATATCATTAACAACAAAAATGAGTGGTAATTTGCATCCGGAATGTACATGCAAAGAGAAAGATCATGTTGATGAAAGAATGGAGAAGAGAGAAGGAGGAAACTGTGGAATGGAAAGAGAGAATGAGGAAAAAAAAATGTATTAATATATTCTTTTTTTAATATTATTAACGGTTATTAATCGGTCAATTTTTTAAGTTTCCGTTCTGTAAGTTGTTAATCATTGATTCAAGTGTTAAAACTGCATCTGTACACGAAGTTCATCATGAACGGTCTAATTGTATATAATAACGGTTTTTATTCGGTCAATTTTAGGTTTGGTTCGTGTAAGTTGTATATCTTTGTTCAGCATTTTAAAACTTACACTGTATACCATATTTCATCAAGAAAGATCGATGTTTATAAAAATCAAACGCTTTTTACCGGCTGATTACCATCTCTAAATTTTGAAATTAACGGGTTTGAACGGTTCAATTTTAAGGTTCTGTTCACCATCATTAGGTTGTTATCATTGCTCATTATGTAAAAAAAAACTGCACCTGTATACCAAATTTCACAAGAATGGGTCTAAATTTTAGAAAATAACGGATCTTGACGGTTTTTTTAAGTCTTCAATTTTTTAACTTTCGTTCGTGTATGTTGTATGTCTTTGTTTAGCGTGTGGAAAACTGTCTAGGTCTTGGGGAACTATCAGAAAGAAGTGTATACTTTTCATATAAAAAAAAAACATTACTTTATAATATTGCCTCAGATACTCATTTGAAAAAGATACGGAAAAAGTGTTATTATTGCGGAAATGGGGAGTTTATGATGCTTTTTCTCCAATCTCTCCAAGGAGTAGCAATCCTATTTTAACAATAAGTTCGGAAATCAAAAATAAATAGGTGGAAAAAGGGACATGCCAGGGTAAATTTAGCATCATACATTTACAACCGAATGAAGGACTGTTGCTAGTAAGGTTTATGGTCCAAACAAAGACGACCCAGCATTCTATGAGGAACTCACAATATAGATCAATATACAAAACGGTACATACAATAACATCGTTATTGGGGTGCGGGGATTTTTTTAATATGGTACTAGTAACAGGACATCGTTTGTTACTATTATAAAACACAATTAATTAACCCAAAAGCTAAAAAAGTAGTTGAGGATTTGATACAAGATAAACAACCCGGATTGTAGGAGATTCACATTGCGTTGACCTACCCCTTGAAAACAGGAGTAGGCTAGACTTCTTCCTTCTCGTCAGAATATTTAATTTGGTATTTTTGATGATGCTGACATTTTACCAGGCTATAGATCTGACCAATCTACTGATTACACTAAAGTTCCAATTCGTAAAGAAGATTAAACACAAAACTCTTTGGAAAATTTTCAATACATCTTACTAAAAGATAAGAATATGTAGACGGAAATAAATAATCTAATAAAAGAAATAACTGTGGAAATACACAGATAAGATGGGGGAATGATATTTAATGCTAAACAATAGCCAAGATGAAACCAGTCCAGCAGTCCAGTCCCTAAACTTACAGTGTTCTGATCGGGTCTTTCGTGACTTCTTACTAATGAAGATAAGAGAAAAATCCATCCAGTATGCCACATTTAACAAAACGAGAACAATGCTAAAGGTAAACAGCCTTATGCAACTTTAAGAAGTATTGAGAGTAAAGTACTAATCAGAGGAGGATTTGAAGACACATTGAAGGAGGTAATAGAGAATTGATATCACCAAGAGAAATAAAGGTTATGAATGTGTGTTATAATACTAGTTCAAAAGACAGCTGGGGTGCTGTTGGGGAAAAGGTTAGTAAATATTTCTGCAGTTTAGAAATGCGTAAACTTTTTTAGCAAACAAATTGTAAAACTACTGGACAAACCAGAAGACATAAAACTTATCAGTAAAACAGTTGTATGAGGATTATACTCGAAAAAGATACTGAGAAATGCATATTCATGTATTTGGTGGACTAAGATCCGAAACTAACTGAACTACAGGACTAAATCATTACAAGGAGAAAAATACAATAAAAGAAGTAGGGGATTGCATTGGAAAAATATTGATAGTACGGAAAAAGCCCTGGATCGGAAGGGTTTGGTGCTGAGTTTTTCAATTGTTTTTTGGAAACAAATCGGTCGTGTCTTGTAACTCGAGCTCTAAATGAAAGTTGCACGAGAAGGCGATCACCCCCAGGGGGTGGGGATAAGAAGGCATGATAATCGTATAACCCAAAGAAGGATATAAGCAAAACGAATTTGTAAAAAAAACTGGGACTTATTTCTCTTTAAAACCTTATATACTCAAAATTGGCTCCACTTGTATTGCTTACAGAATTAAAAATGGTCTTCTGTTTTAGTGAACGACCAGAACAGGACAGGATTTGTCCCAAATAGATACATAGTTTAGGTATCATTAGGTTAATTTATGACCTTAATACACTATCTCAACATAAAAATTATTCCCAGGGATGACTAATTTTTATTGACTTTGAAAAGGGTTCGACCTCATTAGATTGGGATTGTATGCACAAAGTGCTAGAGCTGTAGGTTTAGGTAATGGTTAGAAGTTTTCTACATATACATTAAGTCTCAGTAATTCTAAATGGCAAACATCAATCATGGTTTTCTCAATTGAAATGGGGTTGTAGGCCTAAGGTAGATCCAGTTTCACCGTTTATATTCGTAATATATGCGATAAATTTTATCCCTAATAGAAGATAAAGAAACCTCCCCGTAGGTGCTGGGGAGGACCCCAGAGAAGCACTGTCTTCACCTGCCTTAGGAGCAGTCCCTGTTACCACCCTTGGAGGCCTGCTCGGTGTTGAGTTGGGTTAACGCAGGCTAGCATGGTCACTCAATTAAGATATCATGGAACATAACTGCTCTGAAACAGAGGTAAATTAGACTACAGGATGCAGCTCATTACAGCCGTAAATATTCTCCCTAATGATTCAAAGAAGAAAAATAGTATTGAGGTTTACAAGTTCGGGGAGAATGAACACAAGTATCACCAATTTGCCGACGACACTCAAATGAATGAAACACTGGGAATAAGGAAATCATTTGAAAAATCCTATCGAGATTCGACAGGTTTGGGAAAAACATCAGGTTTATTCTTAAATAAGACGGGGGGAAAACGCAAGTAATTTGACTTGGAAGACAAAAGCTATAGAAAAATAGAATATTTGGAGCATGCATTTAAAGATCGATATGAATCCAAAGAATTCAAAAATATTAGGAATTTGGTTTACTCAGGTTTACACATGGATAAAAGAAACTATAAGGATAGTGAAGGCACTATTTAAAATTTGGCTAAAGAGAATCATTACCCTTTAGGAAGAATTGCTGTCTTAAAATCTTTCTAATTCTGTCAACCTATGGTTGATGCTTCCAAATCAACCCTGCACATTTGTTAAAGGAATTACATTGACTGATGGTTACTGGTTTGTATGGAATAAAAATACAAGACGGGATTAGTCTAAAAAAGTTATTAAAGTGTACAGGATGTGGGTTGAATCGACCTGACATAATATAGCTCTTATCACTGCATTAATGATCATGGATAAAAAGGCTACGCTGAGACAAACAAACACAGAGATGCGAGAGACATGTTGATTTTTTCCTTTACCCAATTTTGAGAACATTGATAAGTACTCTCCAAATCATCTGTGCATCACCATCAAGTTAATATTTCTGGAAACATGTATTCATGTTTGTATAAAGCAGTTCTGTTATAAAATAAAACCCTGTAAATGCTAGAGAAACTTCTGCAGAACCAGTCCTTTACATGAACTAATAAAACACAAAAATCTGGAACAACAGAAATGTATTTTAAAACCCCCAGTATCTGATTGTTCAAAGAAAATGGAGATTCACTATGCCATGGGGAATTCAGACAAACGTATAATATTGAAATAGATTTCCTATCCTTATGGTGGATGTATTATTATGCATTAAACGAGACATAGAGTACAAGGGTTCAGAATGAGATAAAAGTTAACATTGAAGCAGAAGAGTCAACACAGCACTAAAGAAAATATTTTCTGTAAATAAAAGGTTCCAAAACTTATTACAGAGTTATAGTAACATTTAACTGGGACCAAAATGTTGTGCAAAATAGAAAAAAGAAGTCATAGACAGATTCCTTGGAAGAAATGCTTTAGAAAAATTCATCAAATTAAGGATATTAAGCTAATAATGGATGCAATGAGAATAGTCCATCGAATAATTGCAACTAATGTTGCTCTGAAAGAAAATGGGATTGTTAGAGAAAAGGTTATACTGAGTTTCTGTGTAGAGGAAAAAGACAGCATTGAACTGTTGTTTGGTGTGTAGTCCAATGAGTTTCTGGAAATCATTTCGTGTATTATAAAAGGGAAAGTGTTAATGCGAACAACCTGTCTCGACTGAAAACACAAGTTTATTTTGAGCTGTTGACAATCTCCAGTAACTGAATTATCTACATGTCGATCTTTAATATGATAGCCAAACAGTACATTTTTAGTCTGTAAAATAAATTAATGTAAGCTTCAAATAACAGTATTAGTCTAAAAATACTAAGAGAAAGATTCAGTCTGAAAAGAATACATAGCAACTGTGTACAATTGAATCTGCTAAAAATTTAAACTAATTGGATCAATTATGAAGTATGATTTGAAAATTGATAAATCAAATCATATGATACTGTGAATTTAATACGGCTGGAGACCATATGTTCAGGATGTGTAGGTAATTTTATATGGTATTCAAATATCATTGGAGTTGTGGGTGTTGCTGTGGCCCGCTGCTTGTCTGGATGGCTGTACCGCGGCTCGCAAACCGTAGGCCGATCGGCAACTTAGCTGGAGTGGGTTGAGTCGGCGGGGCGCGGCTGTGGTGTCAGCGGTGTTCATTTTGGTTGTCGGACTTTTTAAGAGCACATAATTTAACTTTTCTTTTGTGCTATTTGGATTCTTTTTGCACCCATGGTGGTGAGAACACAAACAGTATTATGGGATATGGTGTGTCACTCTATTTGACGCCGGGGAGCGCAGACACAACCAGCCGTGTCTCCCTGATGAGTCCGATCAGCGGGCGAAAGGCCTCGGAGAATGGGCATTAACACTTATATTCTGACCTTCAAAAGGGATTGCGATGGTTTCCCTTATGACAGGTGTGAGAATGTGTTTTCATATCTGTAACTATTTTTTTTGGTAATAATTTTTTTTTTTTTAATTTTATTTTTTTTTTAAATTTCATTTTCCAGTTTCTACATCTTCAAACTCCCCTCTCCCTCCCTCAAGTCCAATTCTTGCCAGGACAGTTCAGTTGTTGGGCCTGCGCTTGTTTTGCCCCCACTAATTAGATTTGTTCATCTTTTGTATTTGTCTGACTTTATTCAAGTTTAAAAGGCTGTGCCAGTCTTGATAAAAGTTTCTCTGTGTTGGTTTCATTATGGGAGCATAAAAAACATACCCACTTGTTTATTGTTTACTGTTCCTCCTCATTTCATTACGATTTTGTTTTTTCTTTTTGATTGTTAAAGACATACAGATGGACGGGATTTCGGTCGCTGGTATGTACACCCAGTGGAAAATGCTTAAGTCTGTTTAATTTTATATTTTGCAGGATCATTGCAGTGAACATAATTATATATTAGTATATGTGCCACGGAGAAAAGAAAACATTTCTTATATTATTATATATTGTAAATAATTTTATGTATATTGTTTAAGTATATGATTTCATTAAGACGAGAGACAGTGGGGGGGAGTGGGTGGGTGGGGGTGGGGAGGAAAGGGGGTGTAAGTGGACGTGAGCGGGCGTTGTTTATAGCTTGTAGTTGGAGGATTGTGCTTTAGTGAATTTTGTTTGTTTGTGTATGTGTGTATATCAACAAAAAGAAAACAACCTTTGCTCGGCAATACATTGAACTCTCACTCAAATCCAGTTCAAATCGAAAAAAAAAGGATAACTCGTTTCTAATTTCGTTTCACGGAATATTATTTACGTACAAATTGTCAAACATGTACAAATATATTAACAACAAAAATGTGTGTTAATTGCATCGGA
This sequence comes from Conus ventricosus, assembly GCA_018398815.1. Lineage (NCBI taxonomy): Eukaryota > Metazoa > Mollusca > Gastropoda > Neogastropoda > Conidae > Conus > Conus ventricosus. The sequence goes on along the minus strand of JAFLJL010001640.1, from coordinate 11,777 downwards.
AATGTACAGCAAGAGTAAGATCATGTTGATTGGAAGAATGGAGAAGAGAGAAAGAAGGGACTGTGGGAATGAAACAAGAGAGATTCGAGGAAAAAAAAAGTATTATTTAAATTTTTTCTTTTTTTATATAATAACGGTTATTAACGGTCAAGTTTTAAGTTTCCGTGCTGTAAGTTGTGTTATCATTGTTCAGCGTGTATAACTGATCGGTTCACGAAGTCATCCAAGAACGGTCTAATTGTATATAATAACGGTTTGTTACGGTTCAATTTTAGGTTTTGGTTCGTGTTAGTTGTATATCTTTGTTCAGCATTGAAAACTACACCTGGATTACCAAATTTTCATCAAGAAAGATCAGAAGTTAAAAAATAACGCTTTTTATTTTACGTGTGATTTCCATCTCTCTAAATTTTGTAAATTTACGGGTTTTTTTTTTTATTCGGGTCATTTTAAGTTTCTGTTCAATTAGTTGCTATCATTGATCAGTATGTAAATATAACTGCACCTGTATACCTACAAATTTCATCAAGAAAAGGTCTTAATTTAGAAAAATAACGGGATCTTAACGGTTTATTAACGCTCAATTTTTTAACTTTCCGTTCGTGTATGTTGTAGTCATTGTTTAGCTGTAAAACTGTCATGGTCTAGGGATACTATCTGAAAAGATGAGATTTATTTCATATTAAAAAAAAAAACAATACTTTATATATTGCCTACAAAAGATACTCATTTTGAAAAAGTTACGGAAAAGTGTATTAATGCGGAATGGGGGGTTATAATTGCTTTTTTCCTCATACAGATCAATGCTCGAGGGTAGAGAGTTGCTTATACTTATTTAACAATAAGTTCGAATTCAAAATAAGTAAGGTGGAAACGGACAGAGGGTAACTTTTAATATATCATTTAAACGATTTGAAAAGGAACTGTTGCTCTTGTAAGTGATTATGGTCCAACAAAGACGAACCCAGCTTCTATGAGGAACTCACTTATATGATCTAAACGTTACAACAATATCAACGTTTTGTGGTGGGGGATTTTTTATATGGTACTAGAAAAGGACATTGATTGTTACATTTATAAACACTTAACTTACCCAAAGTATAAAAGTAGTTGAGGATATGTTTACAAGTTAAAAAACCAGGATTGAATTGTAGGAGATTCACCATGGCGTAGACCTACCACCTTGCAAACAGAGTAGGCTTGCTCCTTCTTCCTTCTGTCAGAATATTTAATTGGGTATTTTGAAGATGCTGACATTATACCAGGCTATAGATTGACCAATCAACTGATTACACTAAAGCTTCAATTCGGAAAGAAGTTAAACACAAAACTTCTTTGGAAATTAAATTACATCTCTACTAAAGATAAGAATATGTAGACGGAAATAAATAATCTAATAAAAGAATAACAGAGGAATACACAGATAAGATGAGGGGGGAATGATATTAATGCTAACAATAGCCAAGATGAAAAACCAGTCCAGCAGCTCAGACCCTAAACTACAGTGTCTGATCGGGCTTTCTGACTTCTACTAATGAAGGTTAGAGAAATATCATCCAGATGCCCACTTTAAAACAAAAAGAGAAACAATGTAAAGAAAATCAGCCTTATGCAAACTATTAAGTTATTGAGAGTAAAAGAACTTAAAATCCGAGGAGGATTTGAAGAAAAATTGAAGAAAGAGAGTTAATTGTGAATTGTTATCATAAGAGAAAAAAGGTTATGAATGGTGTCACTACTAAGATCTAAAACAAGATGGGTTGCTGTTGGGGAAATGGTTAGTACATATATCTGCAGTTTAGAAAAGCGTAACTTTATTGACAAACAAATTGTTAAAACTACTGGACAAACCAGAAGACTTAAAACTTACAGTTTAAAAACATTGTTATGAGGATCTATACCGAAAAAGATCAACTGTGAAATGCATTATTCAAGATTTGGTGGACTAAGATACCGAAATAATCAGAAACAACAGACTAAACTCCAAAGAAGAAAAAGAAAACACCCGAAGGTGCTGGGGAGGACCCAGGAACATGTCTTCACCTGCCCTTAGAGCAGTCCTGTACCACCCCTGGAGGCCTGCGCTGTGTTGACGAGGGGTTTCAGGCACGCGCAGGACACCCCATTAAGATATCAAGGGACATAACTGCTCCTGAACAGAGGTAAATTAGACTACAGGATGCAGCCCATAACAGCCTCAAAGTGCATCCCCCATGGGTGTACCAGCCCCGTATTTCATGACTGCAGAGCCCACCGGCGAAAAACACCACCCCCCAGCTGCCGAGCACACCCCACAGACCCAACCACCCCTGCCCACGGACAGATGAAGACAGTGCCACTCCAGACACAGCCAAGCTTTCGCCTATCGGTTTTATGTGCCCTCAAGAGAGAATCCAAAGTTGTAGTCTTTCCCCTGTCAACAGGACTTTCCCTGTGGTCAGTGGGTCTTTCCTCACCGCCACTGGACCTTTCTCAGGTCAGCCTTTTAAAGGCAAAGAAAAAAAAGAAACACCCGAAGGTGCTGGGGAGGACCCAGAGAAGCACTGTCTTCACCTGCCCTTAGAGCAGTCCTGTACCACCCCTGGAGGCCTGCGCTGTGTTGCGAGGGGTACAGGCACGCGCAGGACACTCCATTAAGATATAAAGGGGGACATAACTGCTCCTGAACAGAGGTAAATTAGACTACAGGATGCAGCCAGAACACCCTCAAAGTAGCATCCCCCATGGGTTGTACCAGCCCGTATTTCATGACTGCAGAGCCCACCGGCGAAAAACCCACCCCCCAGTGCGAGCCACCCCACAGACCCAACCACCCTGCCCAGGGGACAGATGAAGACAGTGCCACTCCAGACACAGCCAAGCTTTCGCCTACGGTCTTATGTGCCCCAAGAGAGAATCCAAAGTTGTAGTCTTTCCCACTGTCAAAAAGGATTTTCCCTGTGGTCAGTGGGTCTTTCCTCACCGCCACTGGACCTTTCTCCAGGGTCACCCTAGTTAAGGCAAAGAAGAAAAAGAAACACCCGAAGGTGCTGGGAGGACCCAGAGAAGCACTGTCTTTCACCTGCCCTTAGAGCAGTCCTGTACCCCCCCTGGAGGCCTGCGCTGTGTTGACGATGGGTTACAGGCACGCGCACGGACACTCCTTAAGATATCAAGGGACATAACTGCTCCTGAACAGAGGTAAAATTAGACTACAGGATGCAGCCATAACAGCCTCAAAGTAGCATCCCCATGGGTGTACCAGCCCGTATTTCATGACTGCAGAGCCCCCGGCGAAAACACCACCCCCCAGCTGCCGAGCACACCCCACGCCCCAACCACCTTCCCCACGGACAGATGAAGACAGTGCCACTCCAGACACAGCCAAGCTTTCGCCATACGGTCTTATGTGCCCTCAGAGAGAATCCAAAGTTGTAGTCTTTCCCACTGTCAACAGGACTTTCCCTGGGTCAGTGGGTCTTTCCTCACCGCCACTGGACCTTTCTCCAGGGCAGCCTAGTTAAGGCAAAAGAAGAAAAAGAAACACCGAAGGTGCTGGGGAGGACCCAGAGAAGCACTGTCTTCACCTGCCCTTAGAGCAGTCCTGTACCACCCTGGAGGCCTGCGCTGTTTTGACGATGGGTACAGGCACGCGCAGGACACTCCATTAAGATATCAAGGGACATAACTGCTCCTGAACAGAGGTAAATTAGACTACAGGATGCAGCCCATAACAGCCTCAAAGTAGCACCCCCCATGGGTGTACCAGCCCGTATTTCATGACTGCAGAGCCCACCGGCGAAAAACCACCCCCCCCAGCTGCCGGGCACCCCCCACAGACCCAACCACCCTGCCCACGGACAGATGAAGACAGTGCCACTCCAGCACAGCCAAGCTTTCGCCATACGGTTTTATGTGCCCTCAAGAGAGAATCCAAAGTTGTAGTTTTTCCCCACTGTCAACAGGACTTTCCCTGTGGTCAGTGGGTCTTTCCTAAACCGCCACTGGACCTTTCTCCAGGGGTCAGCCTAGTTAAGGCAAAGAAGAAAGAAACACCCGAAGGTGCTGGGGAGGACCCAGAGAAGCACTGTCTTCCCCTGCCCTTAGAGCAGTCCGGTACCACCCTGGGGGGCCTGCGCTGTGTTGACGATGGGTACAGGCACGCGCGGGACACTCCATTAAGATATCAGGGACATAACTGTCCTGAACGGGAGGTAAATTAGACTACAGGATGCAGCCCATAACAGCCTCAAAGTAGCATCCCCATGGGTGTACCACCCCGTATTTCATGACGCAGACCCCACCGGCGAAAAACACCACCCCCAGCTGCCGAGCACACCCCACAGACCAACCACCCCTGCCCACGGACAGATGAAGACAGTGCCACTCCAGACACAGCCAAGCTTTCGCCATACGGTCTTATGTGCCCTCAAGAGAGAATCCAAAGTTGTAGTCTTTCCCACTGTCAACGGACTTTCCCGTGGTCAGGGGGGTCTTTCCTCACCGCCACTGGACCTTTCCCCGGGTCAGCCTAGTTAAGGCAAAGAAGAAAAGAAACACCCGAAGGTGCGGGGGAGGACCCGGGAAAAGCCTGTCTTCACCTGCCCTTAGAGCAGTCCTGTACACCCCTGGAGGCCTGCGCTGTGTTGACGATGGGTACAGGCACGCGCAGGACACTCCATTAAGTATCAAGGGCTATATGCTCCTGAACAGGGGTAATTAGACTACAGGATGCAGCCCATAACAGCCTCAAAGTAGCATCCCCCATGGGTTTGTACCAGCCCGTATTTCATGACTGCAGAGCCACCGGCGAAAAACACCCCCCAGCTGCCGAGCACACCCACAGACCAACCCCCCCTGCCACGGACAGATGAAGACAGTGCCACTCCAGACACAGCCAAGTTTTCGCCATAGGGTTTCTTATGTGCCCTCAAGAGAGAATCCAAAGTTGTAGTCTTTCCCACTGTCAACAGGACTTTCCCTGTGGTCAGTGGGTCTTTCCTCACCGCCACTGGACCTTTCTCCAGGGTCGCCTAGTTAAGGAAAAGAAGAAAAAAGAAATCACCGAAGGTGTGGGGAGGACCAGAGAAGCACTGTCTTCACCTGCCCTTAGAGCAGTCCTGTACCCCCTGGAGGCCTGCGCTGTGTTGACGATGGGTACAGGCACGCGCAGGACACTCCATAAGATATAAAGGGGACAATGCTCCTGAACAGAGGTAAATTAGACTACAGGATGCAGCCCATAACACCCTCAAAGTAGCATCCCCCATGGGTGTACCAGCCGTATTTCATTGACTGCAGAGCCCACCGGCGAAAAAACACCACCCCCAGCTGCCGAGACACCCCACAGACCAACCCCCCCTGCCCACGGACAGATGAAGACAGTGCCACCCCCAGACACAGCCAAGCTTTCGCCATACGGTCTTATGTGCCTCAAGAGAGAATCAAAGGGTTGTAGTCTTTCCCACTGTCAACAGGACTTTCCTGTGGTCAGGGGTCTTTCCTCACCGCCACTGGACCTTTTTTCCAGGGTCCCCTTTGTTAAGGCAAAGAAAAAAGAAACACCCGAAGGAGCTGGGGAGGACCCAGGGGAAGCACTGTCTTCACCTGCCCTTAGAGCAGTCCTGTACCACCCCTGGAGGCCTGCGCTGTGTTGACGATGGGTACAGGCACGCGCAGGACACTCCATTAAGATATCAGGGACATAACTGCTCCTGAACAGAGGTAAATTAGACTACAGGATGCAGCCCATAACAGCCTAAAGGTAGATCCCCCTGGGTGTACCACCCCGTATTTCATGACTGCAGAGCCCACGGCGAAAAACACCCCCCCCCAGCTGCCGAGACACCCCACGACCCAAAACCACCCCTGCCCACGGACAGATAAGACAGTGCCACTCCAGACACAGCCAAGCTTTCGCCATACGGTCTTATGTGCCCTCAAGAGAGAACCAAAGTTGTAGTCTTTCCCACTGTCAACAGGACTTTCCCTGTGGTCAGGGGTCTTTCCTCACCGCCACTGGACCTTTCTCCAGGGTCAGCCTAGTTAAGGAAAAGGGAAGAAAAAAGAAACACCCAAAGGTGCTGGGGGACCCAGAGAAGCACTGTCTTCACCTCCCCTTAGAGCATTCCTGTACCCCCTGGAGGCCTGCGCTGTGTTGACGATGGGTACAGGCACGCGCAGGACACTCCATTAAGATATCAAGGGACATAACTGCCCCTGAACAGAGGTAAATTAGACTACGGATGCAGCCCATAACAGCCTCAAAGTAGCATCCCCCAGGGTTTTGTACCAGCCCGTATTTTCATGACTGCAGAGCCACCGGCGAAAAAACCACCCCCCGCTGCCGAGCACACCCCAAACATTCGATCTTATAATACTGATACCCAAAACAGTACATTTTTAGCTGTAAAATAAATAAATGTAAGCCTTCAATAACAGTATTTTCTAAAAATACTAAGAGAAGATTACAGTCTTGAAAAATACATAGCAACTGTACAATGAATCTGCTAAAATTTAACACTAATTGGATCAATTATGAAGTATTATTTGAAAATTGATAATCAAAATCATAAGATACCTGGATTTAATACGTGCATGAGACCATATGTTCAGGATGTGTAGGTAATTTTATATGGTATTCAAATATCATTGAGTGTGGTGTAGCCTGTGGCCCGCTGCTTGTCTGGCATGGCTGTACCGCGGCTCGAACCCGTAGGCCGATCGGCAACTTAGCTGGTAGGTTGGTTGGTCGGCGGGCGCGGCTGTGGTGTAGCGGTGTCATATTGGTAGCGGGCTTAAGAGCACATAATTAACTTTCTTTGATTGTTAAAGAAATACAGATGGACGGGATTTCGGGCTGGTATGTACACCCAGCTGGAAAATGCTTAAGTCTGTTTAAATTTATATTTTGAAGGATCATTGCAGTGAACATAATTATATATATTATATGTGCACAGAGAAAAACATTACTTCATTATTATATATTGTAAATAATTATGTATATTGTTTAAGTATTATGAATTCATAAGACGAGAGAAAGGTGGGGGGTGGGTGGGTGGGGAGGGAGGGGGTGTAATGTGGAGTGAGCGGGTGTGTTTTATGTGCTTGTAGTTGGAGGATTGTGCTTAGTGAATTTTGTTTGTGTATGTGTGTATATCCAACAAAAAGAAAACAACCTTTCCTCGGCATACATTGAACTCTCACTCAAATCCATTCAAATCGAAAAAAAAAAGATAACTCGTTTCTAATACGTTTCACGGATTATTTACTACAATATTGTCAAACATGTACAAATATCATTACAACAAAAATGTGTGTTAATTTGCATCCGGAAATGTACAGCAAAGATGAAAGATCATGTTGATGAAAGAATGGAGAAGAGAGAAAGAAGGAACTGTGGAATGGAAGAGAGATGAGGAAAGAAATAAAAAATGTATTAAAAATTTCTTTTTTTAATATAATAACGGTTATTAACGGTCAATTTTAAGTTTCCGTTCCTGTAAGTTGTATATCATTGTTCAGCGTGTAAAACTGCATCTGTACACCGAAGTTCATCAAGAACGGTCTAATTGTATATAATAACGGTTTTTAACGGTCAATTTTAGGTTTTGGTTCGTGTAGTTGTATATCTTTGTTCAGCATTTAAAACTACACCTGTATACCAAATTTCATCAAGAAAAATCGAAGTTTAAACAATAACGCTTTTTAACAGTGATACCATGCATTTTAAAATTTAACGGTTTTTAACGGTCAATTTTAAGTTTCTGTTCACATTAGTTGTCTATCATTGATCAGTGTGTAAAACTGCACCTGTATACCAAATTTCATCAAGAAAGGTCTAAATTTAGAAAATAACGAATTCTTAACGGTTTATAACGCTCATTTTTTAACTTTCCGTTCGTGTATGGTGTATGTCATTGTTCAGCGTGTAAAACTGTCAAGGTTAGGGAACTATCAGAAAAGAAGAGATATATTTCAATATGAAAAAAAAAAACAATACTCTATATATTGCCTACAAGGGTACTCATTTTGAAAAAGATACGGAAAAGTGTATTAATGCGGAATGGGGGTATGACTGCTTTTTCTCCAATGCTCAATGAGTAGCAATACTATTTAACAATAATTTCGAATTCAAAATAAATAAGGTGGAAACGGACATGCAGGTAACTTTATCATCATATCATTTACAACGAATGAAAAGGAACTGTTGCTAGTAAGTGTTTATGGTCCAAACATAGACCAGCAGTCTATGAGGAACTCACAAATAAGATCAAAACGTACAACAATAACAACGTTATTGTGGTGGTGGATTTTAATATGGTACTAGAACAGGACATTGATTGTTACAATTATAAACACATAAATAACCCAAAAGCTAAAAAAGTAGTTGAGGATATGATACAAGATAAACAACCGGATTGTAGGAGATACAACATGGCGTAGACCTACCCCCTTGCAACAGAGTAGGCTAGACTTCTTCCTTCTGTCAGAATATTTAATTTTGGTATTTTGAAGATGCTGACATTTTACTTCTCCAGGTCAAACTTGATGCGTGGCTGCGCAGGTTGTACTTTTTCTTCAATTTGATCTTCATTGTGAGCAGCACGAGATCGTGGTCGCTGCCTATATCAGCTCCGGGGTATGTCCTCGTCTTTGCTTTATTGATGCTTGATTTGAAGCGCCGCGGAGTGAGGACAAAGTCGATCTGGTTGTGAGTCATTCCGTTCGGCGCATGCCAGGTTGTTCTTCTGACAGTTTGTGGGGTAAAGGGTGTTGGCAATGGTGAGCTTTTGGGTGCAGGCAAACTCCAGAAGGCGAAGTCCCCTGTCGTTAGTTTCCCCTGTGGCCGTATTGACCCTGTTCCAGCCCAGTCTTTGTAGGCATCTGGGCCGACTTTGGCGTTGAAGTCCCCCTGAACTATGATGATGTCTTTCTTGGGGCTTTTAGAGATAGAAGAGGCATTCCAGGCACAGCTCGGGGGGCGGTTCGCGGCACTCAACCTCCTGGACAATGACATCAACGACCTCACAAACAGCTTCAATGAGGCAGTCTGCGAAACAGCTGAGGAGGTACTTGGGCGACAGAGGAAGAGAAACACCAAGCATGGATCTCAAACGACATCCTTGACCTCTGCGACAAAAGAAGATCACTGAAGAATACGAAAAATTCCAGCCCCTGAACAAGCCGCACAGTATCGAAAAGCAACAACCTTGTAAAGAAGGAAATGATTGAAGCCAAAGAACAATGGATCAATAATCAGTGCGAGAACATCGAGAAAGGCATGGAAAAGGGAAACAGCAAACATGCCTTCACCACACTGAAAAACCTCACCAAGACGCAGCAAAACAGATCGTCAGTCATCGAGGATACCTCAGGCGAGCTGCTGACAGAAAGCTCCGCTGTTTTGAACAGATGGACACAGTACTGCCAAGAACTTTACAACTACCCTATACAGCCAGACGACAGTCTGTTTGAAGGGGACTCAACACCATCAAGGGAATCCTCACCACTACCAGTGATGAGAGAAGAAGTGGAAGAAGCCATCGGCAGCCTTCCGGCAGGGAAATCACCTGGAGCAGACAATATTCCAGCAGAGCTGCTCAAACATGGAGGGAAGGAATTGGTCACTCAGTAACATCGATTTGTCAGAAGATCTGGGAGACAAAACAGTGGCCCACAAATGGACTCAATCACTCATCATCCCCCTGCCCAAAAAGGGAAATCTACGCCAATGCCAGAACTACAGAACAATAAGTCTCATTAGCCACACCAGTAAAATCATGCTCAGAGTCATCTTGAATCGACTGAAGAAAGAGGCGGAAGAACACCTGGCGGAAGAACAAGCTGGATTCAGGGCAGGCAGAAGCACAGTAGAACAGATCTTCACCTGCCGGATACTGATGGAGAAACATCTGCAACATCAGAGAGACCTGTTCCACAACTTCATTGACTTTAGGAAAGCGTTTGACAGGGTGTGGCACAAGGGTCTGTGGCAAGTGCTCAGAAAGTTTGGCATAGAGGAGGGTCTCGTCCAAACCATCCAGGCGCTGTATAACACCGCCAGCAGCGCAGTCCTCCTCAACAACCAGATTAGGGGACTACTTCAAGACCACAGTTTGGAGTCCGTCAAGGCTGCCTGCTATCTCCCGTACTGTTCAATCTCTTCCTGGAAAATATCATGCGTGAAACCCTCCATGACTTCCACTCCACTGTCTCCATCGGAGGAAGAATCATCAATAATCTGAGGTTCGCAGATGACATCGACCTGATGGGAGGCAGCAACGAAGAACTACAAGACCTGACAAAGAGACTGGAAGAAAGGGCAGGTGCGATATGGAATGGAAGGTGAGCACAGAAAAAAGCAAAGTCCTGGTCAACAGCACACCAACACCCATGCTGAAATCTACATGAACGGACAACAGCTTGAAGAAGTGGGCGCTTTCAAATACCTTGGCGCCACTCTCACCAAAGACGGTCGCTCTACAACAGAAATCAAGACCAGACTAGCGATCGCAACAGCAGCAATGGCAAAGCTAAACAAGATCTGGAAGAGCAGGGAGATCAGCTTTCCTACAAAGATGAAGCTGTACAAGTCCCTGGTGCTGTCCATCCTGCTGTATGGCTGCGAAGCTGGACCATGACAGCAGAGACCACCAAGAGAATCCAGACGTTGAAACTAAATGCTTCAGGCGCTTGCTCGGATCTCTTGGCAAGACCGGAAGACAAACGACCTTGTGAGGAGCCAAATAACATCACTTGCAGGCCCCCAAGAACCCCTCTTGCAACAGTCAAGAAGAGGAAGCTGTCGTGGTTCGGGCATGTCATACGCCACAATTCACTGCCCAAAACAGTCATCCAGGGCACGCTGGAAGGCGGCAGACGAAGGGGACGACAGCCAAAATGCTGGATGGACAACATCAAAGATTGGACCAGGATGGATGGCCCTACGCTGATGCGACAGGCAGAGGACAGGGCCGGATGGCGGTGCCTGGCTTCGAGAGTGTCTCTCATCTCTCCTCTACGCCCATCATGGCAAGAGAATGATGATGATGATGATGACATTTTACATCTGACCAATCACTGATTACACTAAAGCTTCAATTCGGAAAGAAGATTAAACACAAAACTCTTTGGAAATCAATACATCTCTACTAAAAGATAAAGAATATGTAGACGGAATAAATAATCTAATAAAAAGAATAACAGAGGAATACACAGATAAAGATGAGGGGAATGATATTAATGCTAACAATAGCCAAGATGAAAACCAGTCCAGCAGCTCAGACCCTAAACTAACAGTGTCTGATCGGGTCTTTCTTGACTTCTTACTAATGAAGATAAGAGAAAAATCCATCCAGTATGCCAAAAAGAGAAACAATGTAAAGAAAACAGCCTTATGCAAACTATGAAAGATATTGAGAGTAAAGAACTTAAATCAGAGGAGGATTTGAAGAAAATTGAAGAGAGTAATAGAGAATTGATATCACTAAGAGAAAAGGTTATGAATGGTGTACTACTAAGATCAAAAGCAAGATGGGTTGCTGTTGGGGAAAAGGTTAGTAAATATTTCTGCAGTTTAGAAAAGCGTAACTTTATTAGCAAACAAATTGTAAAACTACTGGACAAACCAGGAGACATAAAAGTTACAGTAAAACATTTTATGAGGATCTATACCGAAAAAGATCAACTGTAAAATGCAATATTCAAGATTTGTGACTAAGATAAACCGAAACTAACATGAACAACAGACTAAAATCATACCAAGGAGAAATTTAACAATAAAAGAAGCAGGGCGA
>JAFLJL010001639.1:0-33183 GCA_018398815.1 Conus ventricosus | reverse complement strand
TAATTTTTTTCCCTTCATTAACACATGAATGCTCAGTGCTTCTCTACAGATATTAACCATACCAAATACAGTATTTTTAACTGCCCCTGTTAAAGTTATCTGCCTACAAAAAAAAGATATTTGACCACCGGATTACATAAGTTATAAAAAAATACACAATAAGTTGAAAAAGTTATTCAAGATTCAGGTTTGAATGTCTGGCAATTTCCCTCTTGCACATCACTCTTTCAACCTACTGTGTTTTTCATGTCACCCTACTCATTGTCACTAATGTGACCCCATAACATAGGTTTGCACAACAAAAACTGATTCAGTTCAAAAAACTGTTTGGGCATACAAATGATCCATGAATCATTGGACTTAGGATCAGTTCACAAGTACCACAACAGACATGACTGACATTTTATTCTGGTCATCAACAAAATGATAAACCAAAGGTTCTCATTTCTTCAGATGCAGCTTCTGACCTACGGGGATCAGGTCTGCTCTTTCAGCTTGTTTTTGTTGCCATTCATTGTTGGTTTTAAAGTCAACAGCTGAAACAGACAAGAAATTGTCCAAGGGGGTTTTAATGTCTTGATGTCAGTGTGCCATTCACTGGGTGCGCGTTGGTTGATGCTGTCAAAAAATAGTCCTGTTTGCAGGCTACATTTGACGGATGTCAAACTGTGTACCAGATGGCACATTGCTGATCTATGGACCACTTTCATCATCTCTTCTTCATTCAGTATCGATCACAATTTCTCTAACTCTCCCTTGACAATATTTTATGTTAAACTTCTTGTAGAATTTGATCCAGTCGACAACACACTAAGACTATTACCATTGAGCTGCTGTTGCGGTACTTTTCAACAAAACTGAATGTATATTCTCCAGAGTGTGTGCACAGATCTTCCTAATTTTTGTAAAAGCAGGACATATGTGGGGCATGGGGGTGGTTAATTTTTTTGTTTGTTTTGTTTTTTCGGTTAGGGTTTTTTTTTTCAGTATGCTTTTTTGCTTTCTTCCCCCTCTAAACCTCGTTACAAATCTAAAAAGAAATCTTATATGTCTTTGCGAGTTAATTCTTCACAAATTGTTCATAATGTATGTAATTTGATGTACAACTGCATTACTTGTTAGTGAATTACTCCAATCATTTCGTTGTACTGAATCAAAGATACCTTTTTTTTTTAGTTACTTTCTTGTCATAAATGTGATTTGATTACAAACAAACAAAAAAGATAGCGATCTCTTGATATCGATTGTGGCAGTAATAATTAAGAGACAGATGGCAATGTCTATAAAGTTCTGATTCTGGCAGAGATTGCAAAGAAATCTGCATCAAATCTCCATTCTGACTGTGATAATCAAGAGAAAAATCATAATCTCTCTGCGTTCTAATTCTGGCGATGATAAAAAGAGAGCAATCTCTTTTTAGTGTCCTGATCCTGCAAGTTGAAGACATGAGACAGACAGAAACGATATCATATATGTAAAGCATCAAATAATGATAAGAGACAGGTAGCACCGGTGATTAAAAAACTACAATCTCCCTGTGTTCTAACTCCTGACACTGCCTGAGACTACAGAGTGACTCATTATCCTAACCATATTCAATAAGCCAAACTACCAAACCGCTTACAGGAAAGCTGAAGATAAGCCAAGCTAGTTTAAACAATTTTGGACAGCTGGCTTCTACATAAACACAAAATATAAAATCAAGCACACCTTGACCCATAGGAGCAGACCACAATACATGAAAACTGACCTGATCAATGCTGGATTCATGCTGTGGTACACTCTGGTCCTCTTCATCACTGTCCAGTCTGACCAATTTACACTGGTCCATCACTGCTCCATCTTGCTCCAGTCTTCCCTCTCCACATCTGTCACTTCTTTCTTCACTCGCATCCATTCTAATTTTTTACCCTGGTCTACTTTAACTCGTTTACCCTGGTCCATTGTCAACTTCTTCACCCTGATCATTTCTAACTTCTTCACCACGGTCCATTCTCATTTCTTCACCTTGGTCCATCTTATTCATTACCATGGTCCACTCTCCTCTCTTTCTGGTCTATTTCATCTTCATCACGAAGGTACATTTTTTTCCTCATCACGCTGTAGCTGGGAGGCTAGGCGATCAATGTTTGCATGGTTGTCACAGTTTCTGTTTTTGCCCTCTGTTACCACGTACCTGTTCTCTGTTGCCTGTCACAAACACAGAACCCTTCATTACAGCACTGTCATGTTCTGTGTCTGACTTTTCCAACACAGAAGTTTTTTATTGCGATACGACTCTTTCCAAGTCCCGAACATTAACTCACACACGTAAACACGCACGAGTATCTTCATCCTTGAATAACTGTCCTCTGTATGCATGTCAACACGAACCTTTCAGTAAAGAATGAATGTTTTTTGTCCCACCAAACACAGATATCTCTTCATTAAAGAATACCTGTTCTCTTTTGCACATGTCAACTGAAAACCTTTTCACCAAAGTAGAACTGTTCTCTATTGAACATGTAAATACAGCCTTTTCATTAAAGAATAAATGTTTTCTGTGAACATGTGCAAACAGACCCTCTTCATTAAAGCTTAACTGTTCTATGTGGTACATGAAACACAAGAATAACCAATTCTATCAAAATGTGAACAGAACCTTTTGGACAGAAGAATGTTTTGTTCGTCACACATGTAAACACAGAACCTTTTCATCCAATGATAAACTGAACATTAGAGTTTTCCCTACCCTGAGTTGATCATGGTTATTGTAGCTGGCCTGGTTTCAGCTGGTACAAAGAGACCAGAGCACTTGTTTTCCCTCACGTTTTGTTTTGTGCTGAACTGACAGGATATCTTGTAACAGACTTGCCAATTATGCTGCTGCTATTAATACACCTTGCTGACATGCAAGATTTTAGTCACACACATGAATCACTGCTTAGATTTGGAACATTCTGTCTTGTGGCAACATTACGTGCTTGACAGCTAATAAGCTGAAAACTGTCAATGAAACATTGTCAAGTCAGGCTCAGTAAAATTTGCAGGACATTCTTGTCAATTTCTTCACATTTTTTAGCATTATTTGTATACTGTAACATCTTCATGACTCCTGCATATGACAAGCAGCCTCACTGGTCAAAGCTGCCAACTAAAATGAAGCCAACCAAAACTGGCCAAGGCAATGTATTACTGTGATCTGATATATCTCTTTACACTCTAGTGCAGCCTATATCGAAGCTGAAGCTATTCTTTGTTATTGGTTGGTTGTTTCTTTTTAGATGAAGCAGCTTGCTTACATGTTTCCACGTTTTTTCATCTCCCTGAAACCATGTACACAACACTGTGCTCATCCTTAAACCATGGTTGTTGACAGATGACATCACTGAACCATTTTTAAATCCACTAGAAATAGAAACAGCAACACAAAAAAAGTACTAAATCATGATTTTTAAAAATTTATCAAGCCTCGATCTGATGCAAATATGAAGCGTATAACACTCAAAATTATCAATACACCAATTACTTCCTGAAGGAACACATCAAACCCAAATTTGCCCTAGGTGTCACCATTCTAGTTAGTAGCCAATTCTCCAGGATTTTGAAAGTTAAAAAAAAATCATCAATTTAAGTGTCCCGATGCGAACGAAAAGGAGTTAACAAAAATGTCCCAACTGATAGCACTTTAGAATGACCAGCTTGTCCCCATTATACAGTTTAATTAATTCATATTAATTAGTTTCGTAAAGTGTCGGTAAAGAGAAGTGATATAGTCTTGAACATTTTTACGCATCATGCCACACATAACAGTTTTTCCTGCCACCATGTGCTCAATGTACATCCCTGTTGTGATGAAAATGACAAAACCAAAACATCAGTCTGTCTTGTTTGTTTGGTATGACAACAGCAAAACAATAGAAAATAGGAGAAAATGTCGGTTTTACCTTGCACAATTGTGTTAAAAATTTTAAAAAAGGCAAGTACTGAATATGAACTCCAAGCAAAAGTCTTAATAACCGTGTGCATACCTTTGCCTGCATGACATGCTGCCAAGCCAAGAAATGAACATGCCTTGTTTTGGGATTCCCAAC
This sequence comes from Conus ventricosus, assembly GCA_018398815.1. NCBI lineage: Eukaryota > Metazoa > Mollusca > Gastropoda > Neogastropoda > Conidae > Conus > Conus ventricosus. The sequence continues at coordinate 29,110 of JAFLJL010001639.1, read as the reverse complement.
AACATACAAGGTTGCCTTTCAGCCCATTTAGCTAAAAATATCATCTCTACAACAAGAAAACTCTTTCCATTAGTTAACCTTATTCTTTATATTTCACGGGGATTTTTCCCTTCTGATGGTAGATGACAGAATGGGAGACTGAACTTGAAGATAATGTGAAACATGCTGCTAGGTACATCCAAAGAAAACAGCAGCCTTACTGGCCCATGGTGACAGGTTCATCATCAAGCAACTTTTTTGTTATCTGCACTTGTGAAGGTTCATCAGCAAAAATTTAAATCTGATAAAATTGATATCAGTGATGGAGTGGAAGGCAAAAAGATGGCAAATGTTCAGACTGACAGAACTGGGTACATTTCAAGCACAGACTTTCAATGGGGAAAGTTCTTGGTCACTGACCTAAGTGTTGCCAGGTACTCAACACATAAACTACAAATGTTCAGACTGACAGAACAGGGTACATATCAAGCACAGACTTTCTTAGTCACCGACGTATGTGTTGCCAGGGACTGAACACATAAACTACAAATCTTCAGACGGACAGAACAGGGTACATTTCAAGCACAGACTTTCTTCGTCACTGACTTAAGTTGTGCCAGGTACTCACACATAAACTACAAATGTTCAGATGACAGAACTGGGTACATTTCAAGCACAGACTTTCAATGGGGAAAGTTCTTGGTCACTAAACCTAAGTGTTGCAAGGTACTCTGCACATAAACTACAAATGTTCGACTGACAGAACAGGGTACATTTCAAGCACAGACTTTCAATGGGGAAAGTTCTTGGTCACTGACCTAAGTGTTACCAGGTACTCAGCACATAACTACTACGTTCAGACTGACAGAACAGGGGACATTTCAAGCACAGACTTCCAACTGGTTAAAGTTCTTGGTCACTGACCTAAGTGTTGCCAGGTATCAGCCGTACTTGATGGCTCTGACCACTCCTCATCATCAGAATCTGTCAGCAACTGCACCAGTAGAGACTGGTGGTGGGTGTGAGTGGGGCCGCCGTCCTATCTGAAAATACCACCACATCTGAACCATCGTGTGACATTTCCTGTGCTCCTACTTGACAAGTCAGGATAAATAACATTATCAATGCTTAAACATGTGTTGTTCATAGCCCAACTGACCAATAAGCCAACTAATGTCAAGACTAAAATTTGCACTTTTCTCACATGATCGAGAGGAATGTGATATCAACTTTCTTCAAGTTAATGAAGGAGCATTGTAAATTCAAAAAAACACACGAGAAATTCTGATAACAATATAAAATCACATCTAGAAAAACTGTCAATGCAATATTCAATAAACACTACATGCATGCATGTACTTTACAGTTCAATGATCACAGTTAACTTGTTTTATAAACAAGTTGTTTTTATAAGCTTTTCTTTGTGTGTAATACTGACACACGGGCATTTCACAATAATTGTGATCTTGTCTCTGTGTACAATGCTGACGCACATTCCACACCTACAGTGAACTGGTCTCTGTGAATGACACAACATTCCACACTGACAGAGAAGTTGTCTGTAAACAATAATGACAAATATTTCACACTCACAGGGGACTTGTCTCTGTGGACAATAATGTACATATATTCTACACTAACAGCGAACTTGTCTCTGTGAACAATGATGACAAATATTCCACACTAACAGCGAACTTGTCTCTGTGAACAAAATGCCAAATATTCCACACTGACAACAAACCTGTCTGTGAGAACAATAATGACACACATCATTTCACCAAAGTTATCCACAGAAAGCTTGTCTCTGTGAACAGTGACATAACATTCCAAACAGACAGAATCTTGTCTTTGTGAATGACACACCACTCGACAATGAACTTACTGTGAACACTGTTGATTACAACTTTCACGCCAATAAGAATTTGTCTCTGTGAAATTCTACACTCACAGTAAACTCGTCTCTGTGAGCAATGATGACATCCATCATTCCATGCAAATAAAGCTCTTGTCTCTGTGAATGACTGCAAACAATATTTCACACTGACTGTCAACTTGTCCCTGTGAAGACAACCAAAGAAAGCCATCTGACAACATACTGAAGCTGCTCTACTGGCTGTGCAGACAATGAAAACTGCATGGAAATAACTTGGCTGATACGATAAGATATGTTGCTTATAGCCCAGCGACCGCAGAGGGCCACATCAGGGCTGTCACCACGTTTAAAATCAACTCACCAGTCATTTTAAAAAAAACAACTTTCACACATCGCATTAAATGACATCGTCTGGAAACGCACCAGAAATTGCATTAAAAATCTTTCTTCCGTAAAATCTTAAATCAGATGAAAACGTTAATCTCTTTCAAAAACTCAAGATCACATCAGGTGGGACATCCCTGAACAGGATCTTCATGGACTCCGCTGTAAAATGTTTTGTGTCTCACATCGTGCAAGTCCCAACACTCTAAAAGAACATGTTTCATTGTGAGTGTCGCATGACATGGAATACACCACGAGCTTCTTCACTCTTTAAAAGGTAAGAATGGGTAAAATACGAATGGCCGGTGTGCAGCCGGCACAGAACCGTTTCCTCTTACGACCTCCCGACGTAGATGGAGGAAGTCCTTAAGGTTTGGACGGATCTGAAAGAGTTTGTTATTCGTCTGTGTGTTCCAATCCTCCTGCCAGAGGTCTCTCACATAATCGTTAATTTTGGGTTTCACATCTGAGCAGGGGATATAAGTGTTGGACAGTTTCTCTCTTGTGGCGTTCTTGGCGAATCCGACAGAACCAGAAAGTCCCTTTTGAAGAATGTGAGATTATCTTCAAGCCAAACCAGACCAGTAAGTTCAGCAGAATAGACAGAAGCATCTGAATGAATATGTTCCAACAGTATCTGAGAAGGAGCCCCAGGGCATAGGCTGCACAGGCACTCCATCTTCAGACTTGGAACCGTCAGTAAAACTTTTTGACAGGATGGGAATTTCAAACAGAGCTCAGCATACAATGCCTTGTACGCCAGAGAGCTGGTAGACTCTTTGCGAAAAGCTGCAAGATCGAAACGAATCTCTGGTGTGAAGAAGGTCCATGGTGGTTGATCCGGAAACTTGGAAAAATCAGATACTACACCTAGGTCTAGACCTGCATTCCGCACGTGAGGCTGCATATGAAGACCAAACGGCGGAATACATTTAGGGTTGTTTACAAACTTACTTTGGAAGGAGGATCAAAGACACAGTCATAGGCAGGGTTTTCTGGTTCCGAGAACAGTCTGATGTAATAATTCAAAGACAGTTTCAGCCTGCGGTTGGACAGTGAAGGTTCACCCGCCTCTGCGTACAGGCTGTAGACAGGGGTGGTGCGGAACGCTCCAAGACAGAGACGAAGCCCTTGATGGTGGATAGGGTCAAGAGTTTGAGGTAAGAGATCGTGCGGAGCCGTACACAGCACAACCGTTAGTCAGTTTGGAACGGACCAGGGCTCTGTAGAGGTGCAACAAAGTTTTCTTATCAGCGCCCCAGTCGGTGTGCGCTACGACCCGCAGAATATTCAGTGCTTTCTGGCAAGCAGTTTTGAGGTTTTTAATATGGCTGAGAAGTTAAGTTTTTGGTCAAAAATGACTCCCAGAATTTGGCCTCTTTAACAGCTGGAATGGGAGATTTCCCTACTTGAAGTTCAGGATCTGGAAAAAACTGACGGAAATGATGGAAGTGAATACACTGCTTCTTTGTTGGAGAAAAAGGTGAAACCGTTTTCATCTGCCCACCGATGGATTTTATCTACGCAAAGCTGGAGCCTGCGTGGCACTCGGGTACAGGCTTCAGTTGCGTAGACAGCAAAATCATCCACAAACAATGAGCAGTCTGAACCTGCTGAATGATTTCACAATGTTGTTGATTTTAATACTAAGAGGCAGGAGACAGTATGCTCCCCTGTGGAACAACCCAACTCCTGCGTGGACATCAGAGAGAGTGGTGCCAACCCGGACCTGAAAACTGTCGTTCTGCCAAAAAATTTTTAATAAAAAGCGGAAGATGACCTCGAAAACCCAGATCGTGGAGATCATGAAGTATCCCCGACTTCCAGGTGGTATCGTAGGCCTTCTCCAAGTCAAAGAAATTGCCACTGCATGCTGTTTGTTCAGAAAGGCGTTCCGAAGTGTAGATTCCAGACGAATCAAATGGTCAACGGTAGTCCGATGTTTGCGGAAAACCACACTGTTCTTTCGCCAAAAGGCCATCGGTTTCAAGTTTCCACATGAGCCTAGCATTGACCATTTTTTCCATCAATTTACAAACACAGCTGGTCAAAGCTATGGGACGGTAATTTGAAGGATTAGAAGATCTTTTCCAGGTTTGGGGATGGGAATAATGAGGGCTTTTCGCCAAGAGGGTGGAAAAAACCTGTTAGTCCACACATGGTTGTAGACCTGTAGCAGTATGTTCAGACCTTCTAGCGGAAGATGTTTCAACAGCTGATAATGGATTTCATCTATACCTGGAGAGGAATCGCTGCAAGAAAGCAAGGCAGATTTCAGCTCGTTTAACGTGAAAGGAAGATTGTAGTCTTCCATGTTGTCGGCGAAAAGTTGCGGGGTGATTTTTCTTTTTAGGGCTTTGTTTTTGACAAAAGTGGCTGATTTTATTAGAAGAGGAGGAATTCTTTTCAATGGTTGAAGCAAGCAGATTAGCAACTGCTTTCTTCTCTGTTATTAAAGAATCCGAAAACTTGAGATGGTTCACAGTGGGACAGGTGTTCTTCCCTTTGATTTTCTTAATGATGTTCCACACTTTTTTCTTGGAAGTTTTTGATGTCAGCTGGAGCAGAAGCTCTCCAGGACCGCGTTTACTGATTTTAAAAGTGTGTCTAGATTTAGCACGGAGTTTTTGATGGGCTCGAGCGTTGGGACCGAAGGTCGTTGGTACACCTGACGCTGAGCCCGTTTTCTAACTTTGAAATTTGTTGGCAGTCTGATCAAACAGGGTGTTTTTGGCATTTGAAGTTTATCGGAAGACACTGGAATACAAGCTTTAGCACACATGATCACAGTGTTAGTCAGTGATTCATCTGGGTCCGGACTCTGAAGAAAATCAGTGTCCTGGAATTCTTTAGAAATAGTGGCTGCAAATAGATCCCAGTTTGCTTTCTTGTAATTTAGATGTTGAGAGACGAGACGTGTTCAGTTATGACGGGTTGTAGTAAGACAGGGAAATGGTCACTTCCGTGCAGATCGTCATGGACAGACCACTCATAGTCCAGGACCAGCGAGGGGTCACAAACCAACAAATCTAAACACGAAAGTGAACTGTGGAAGATGGAGGTAAGTTGCAGATCCGTCGTTCAGACAACACAAATCCAAATCCGAAAGGACATCCTCAATCAGCAGACCTCTGGGTGACGTACCGGCACTACCCAAAGAGGATTGTGACGTTAAAGTCACCCAACAGCAAAAAAGGTTGAGGAAGTTCTCCTATCGACTGACACAGGTCCTGACGACAAACCGGGACAGAAGGTGGGAGATAAAGGGAACAGATTGTCACAGTCTTGTGGAGAGTGACTCTCGAGTTTCCTGAAGAGCCACGACGGAAGGTTTTATAGATTGACACAGAAGCTGCAGCTCCTCGAAGTTGGAATTTAGTCCACGGATATTCCAATGGAATATTGTACTATCCATGGTACAGAGGGTGAAAAGGAGAGAGATCAGGTCATCTCCTCATCAACGTCTGCTCCAATGGAGCGAATTTGTTATTCAGCTTCACTGGAGTGTGTTGGTCTACAGACCTGCTGGCAGACTTGCCAACAGGCGAAGAAGGTCTGGATTTGGGAGATGGTGGAGGTTTCTTCCTCATCTCCCCATCTCCACACTGGGTTGTTGAACTCCCTTGCCCGCACGGGCACTGGACTGAGGAGTTCGAGGTTGGGGTGCTGGCTTTTTAATCTTGCCCAGCAGCAGATGTTGTAGTACTGCTGGGCAGTCTGAGGGGTGGCGGATTTTTTGCCTCCACCAGGGGCATTCATTTTGGGTTGGAAGGTGGTGGACCTGCTACCACCAGAACTGACTGATCTTACTTGCAATGTCTTCGAAAACATGAATTCATCAGTCTGGCAGCAGACTGACCTAGTAGAAACTGGGAATTTTCTTTACAGCCGAAGCATAGGAAGAAGCTGTCGGCGTCTGACTGCCCACAACCTGTTTCCGGGCTTCAAAAAATGAGATCTTCTTTTCCGTTTTGACACGTTGGATAGCAGATTCTTGAATACCAAAGAGGACAGTTTCGTGAAGAGAGGGTATGGTCGCCACCGCAGTTAGCACAATGTGCCGGATCTTTGCACGGCCATCATGGTTGGCCTTGCAGCAAATACCACACACCTCCTGCCCAGAACAGCGGTCCCTGACATGGCCAAACCTCTGGCATCTAAAGCACCTCAACGGGGACACAGCTGAACACGAACATTCAGGTAGCCGACTTTGATGACCGGAGGCAGCACAGGGTTGCAGAATGTCAGAAGAGGGTGTTGGTGGCCACTCTTTCTGCACCTTTCTTTACTGTACCCTGCGCACCTCCGTCACACCCTGGGACGCCAGCTCCGATTTGATCTCTGCCTCTGTGACACCAGATAAATCCCGGCAGCGAATCACGCCTTTCGATGAATTTAACTGTTTGTGGGGAGTTACCTTGATCTCCCTGTCCACAAGTTTCGTTGCCTTCAGCAGCTGTTCAGACTTGTTTTTTTGTTCTACATTGAATGAGGAATGAGCCATTTCGCAATCTTTTGATGGATTGAGGGTCACCTGCTAAACCTGAAGCCCTTCTGGATAGCAAAGGGCTCAGAGCTGAAAGGGGTCTTTCCTGCTCCGTCCCTTCATTACGAGCCAGGAAGCCCAGAATCCTGTCCTTTGTCGTACCTCAGTATCTGAATCACTGTCACCTTCGAAATCCCCTGAAACAGGGATGCTGCCTTCCTCTTCCTTTTGGGGGGGATATGTTTTAAAGAAGCCATATTTAGTTTATTGTAATTCATCCCTCCCTTACCCACCCACCTTGGAGTCCAACTAAGGGGCCAGGGCCAAGAAACCAATGTCTTGACCCCTTCCAGGCTTCGGGAGAGATATACGACAAACAGAAAACCACCAACCCTATCCCCCCTGATCATGCTCAACTCCGGGGACAGAGAGCTGAGCACTGCAGGGGTTCACATGGCCAGCAGGGGGACTGCCTGTCTTGACCCAGCCCAAGAAGGGGAGCCGATTAGTACACCCGGGCCAAGTGTACTCCCTGTCTAGGAGAGGTCCGAGCCAAAGTGATGTGTTGAGAGCGCTGGCTCTCTCAACACCAGGATCTCATTCCCCTCCGACACAGGTCGCAACCGCACGGCAAACGCGGCGGATCTTAAGGAGACCACAGAGAGAAAAGGAGTGTGTAAAAGAAGACTTGAAGGGAGACGAAGATAGAAAAGGGCCAAATAAGGAAGGCAGAAAACAAGAAAGGAGGAAAGGCGAGGTTACTCTTAGTCAGGATCCTCACCCTTAGCCTATCTGACATGGGAAGCCCTACAGGGGCATCAACTTCTTACCACACGTTTCGCTTAGGCCATACAGCATCTTCACCTCTCAGGCCTACAAGCAGTGTGAAAAACCCAGCCTATCTCCCAAGTATTGATGCCCCGCCAGCAAAGCCTAAGGGATCACTGGACCGCGCAAGCCTCCGACCACGACAAGGTCGCAACCCCCCGGAGGGAACTAACTACAGAAATGATCATGTAAGACACTTGAACAACAATGTTGCTGCTACTGTAGAATTCACTGCGTATATAAGTGTGTATGTTTAATGCTTGGTAGTACCTATCTCTTCTCAAAGTGTCCTGGTCCATGCTGAGCATTTCTGTTTTGCCACAGCTGCTGGATGCTGACTGGACTGTAGGATTCTTACTTGTGTGTCTCAACTGGTGAGCGCATGTAGACACAAAGAGATTTCAACCCACAAACGTTCTGTACGTTTGCTGATGTACGAAACTGGACAATCCTATTCCATGCTTCACCCACCCAGCACTGTCAGCACCCACACCACTTCCTTAAGACTAAGAGACAAATACTGAAGCTCTCAACTGTGGCATCCCTCAGAAATACCTGGAGATAACACAATCTTTGAATTAGTAATGATCATGAGGAACAAGCGTCTCAGCACCAAGGATAGGAGCCTCACTTCAGGGAAGGCCGTTTCATTACACTTCAGAATACAGGTTGCTTCGCTTTTCAAATTTTACAATAAATATTAGGGGTTAAGTTAATTAGTCCTATTACAATGTGATAATGAAGAGGACCCTTCCATGGTTATCATTTGTTGGTTGCTCTACATGTCCAAAATTTGTCAAACACACAAAAAAGATATTTTATATATATAACAGACCATGACAATTACAAAGCACCGATGTTCAGCTCATACAAGATGTATTTGATGCTCAGATTTAACTAATAAATTCAAAAACAAATACAAATCCAGGGTGGGCACACACACACACACACACACACACACACACACACACACACACACACACACACACGCACGCGCGCGCGCGCACGCGCGCATGCACATATACCAGGCAAGAGTGAGATATACCACAAAACCAATGTGTCCAGAGCACACTGTTCCAGTGATGGACAGGGTCAGTGTAGTGGCAAGAATGACATAGGTAGTAGAGAACAGAATGACATAGTGATAGAGAACAAGAATGACATGGTGGTAGAGAACAGATAGAGAACAAGAATGAATAGGTGGTAGAGAACAAGAATGACATAGCTGATAGAGAAAAGAATGACATAGGCGGTAGAGAAGAACAACATATGCGGTAGAGACAGGAACAACATAGGTTATAGAAACAGGAACAACAAAGGTTACAGAACAGGAACAACATAGGTGGTAGAGAACAAGAACTACATGGTTGTAGAAAACAGGAACAACATAGATGTTAGAGAACAGGAACAACATAGGTGGTAGAGAACAGGAACGACATAGGTTGTAGAGAACAGGAACAACATAGGTGGTAGAGAACAGGACCAACATAGGTTGTAGAGAACAGGAACAACATAGGTGGTAGAGATCAAGAACAACATAGGTGTCGGAGAACAGGAACGACATTGGTCGTAGAGAACAGGAACAATATAGGTAAGATAAGGTAAGGTAATGTTGCTTTTTAGCCCAGCCAACAAAAAAGGGCCATATCAGGGTTGTCACCACGTTAAAATCAAGTCCAAACCATTCATTCACACAACTCTTTAAAATACATCTTCTAAAAAACCCACCCAAAATTTTGTTGAAAATCTTTTCACTGTAAAATCTCAGATGCAATGAGAAATGTTAATCTCTTTCAAGAATTCAAAGATCGCATCAGACAGAACATCTCTGAACAAGATTTTCATGTAATCTGCTGTTAAAATGTTTGTTTCACATCATGCAAGTCCCATCATGCAAGTCCCAACACTCTAAAAGAATATGTTTTATTGTGTGGTAGAGAACAAGAATGACATAGGTGGTAAAGAACATGAACAACGTAGGTGGTACAGAACAAGGACATACTGACCAGCATGCTCTAAGGCATGTCCCAGAGTCAGCATCAACCGCAGCAAGTGTTGAGAGGACAGTTGATGGGGACCATCCAGCCACTTCATCACTGTCTGTACACCTCCCTGCTTCATAAAGTGACTGGAGTTCTCCTCTGCACACACATCAGTCATCAATGTCTGTACTCCTCCCTGCTTCGTAAGGTGGCAAGAAATCTTCTCTGCACAGTAATCTGTCATCACCGTCTCCATTCCTTCCTGCATCATACAGTGGCCAGAATTCACCACTGCACACATACCGTAACGTCCTCCGTCATCACTCTCTGTCCTCCTGGAAATGACATTTCTCTCCTCAGCTGGTGTATTATCACAGTTATCAATTGTACAACCTCTCTTCCATCATCTTCCTTTGTATACACGCTTAAATACATGTCACAACAGTCAGTGGACAGCAAATATGTCACCATCTTCACCATGAACCAAAAACTAAACAGTCCTCTCTATTTGCATGCATGCTTGCGCGCGCATGGCGCACACCACACACACCTACTCACATCACAGGCTTCTGTTCCTGTTGCTGAACAGACTTTAAAACCTGTTCCCTGCCTGGGACGAGTAACGCTTGTCCAGAAAACGAAAATCACTACGCCGGGACGTGAGTGTCTCGCTGTAACTTCATCACGAAAAGCAGAAAAATCTACTTGGGAGACGACCCGTCTAGAATGTTCTCACCTCTTCTACTGATGTCAAGGAACGGCCCCTTTCCCTTCACGCGAGCAGCTAGCTGCCCATATGTTATGCAAATTGCGAGTTGAGAGGTTACATGATAAGCATATTCAAGATGGCAGCTCGACCTAGCACTTCGCCGACACGTCCCGTTTTCAAGCGTTGCACTGCGCTTTATGTTTTAGATGACATTCTAAATGATAAAGACAGTGGTGAAGAAGACCTTTGAGGATCGGATCCTGATACTAGCGATGAGGAGGAGATGGATGGGAATCAGCATCATTCACTTTTATCGGAGATAAGTGCTGGTGATGACGTGGCTTCATTGTTAGTTGCACATGACAGCAGTGAATAAAATGCCGTTAGTGAGGGTGATGAAGCGGAAATAGCCAAACCCATGCCAACAATAAGCACTGCACGCCCTCCTGTCATGACCAGAGAGGGTCATGGACATGGTAGGGGCTCACGACGGCGGTGAGGGTCCCGTGGAAACGGCCGCGGGGGGCGTGGCATGGGGCGTGGTCAGTCCCAGCCTTGGTGGTACTTTCACTGGGAATCTAGTCTTAAAGTCAGCTGTGCTAATTTTCGGCTGTACAGAGCTCCAGTCTTCAGTACCTTCATGACCAGAAACCGGATTCGGCAAGTAGCTCTTTTTTTCTTTTTTTTTTTTCTTTTTTTCTTTTTTGTTTGTTACTACTTGATTCTTCATTCCTCCACTATTTTATTTTCTGTATTTCTCTTCTTTGCCATATTTCCTACTGAAATCACTTAATTATGGCAAAATAATGACTGTATGGATAGGTGGGACTCTGTGTGTGCGTGTGCATGTGTGTGTGTGTGTGTGTGTGTGTGTGTGTGTGTTTGTGTGTGTGCGTGTGTGTGTGTGTGTTTGTGTGCATGTGTGTGCGCACGTGTGCCTCAGCATTGTTTATTTCTGTTTGCAAGTTTTCCATATAAGTTTGTTCATTTTGTAAAACACAGAAGCACTGATCCACAACAGCTTTTTTTTTCCATGCCATTGTGGTGTTTTTACATTCATGTGTGTGTGGATACTGTTAGTGTGTGTTTGTGCATATGTGTACATGTCTGTGTGTGTGTGTGTGTGTGTGTGTGTGTGTGTGTGTGTGTGTGTGTGTGTGTGTGTGTGCCCAATTGTGGGTCTGCTTACTTATCTTGAAACTTTTATTCTGTATTTCAGATTCTTCTTCAGTTTCTGCATTTCACAATTCAGCCTTGCCAGTCGAAGGTGATCCAGGGTACGACTGGCTCTACAAGATCCGACCCATTCTGGATCATCTGCATGAAAAGTTCCGGGAAGTTTATTTTTCCATTCTACAGTGGGGGTTTTTTTTGTTGTTTTTTTTTTTTTTTTTTGGGGGGGGGGGTTCACTGTGAGTGTGTTCATGATTTTGTCAATGCTGTGACCAAACCGAAAGCCATCAGTGAAAGAAGACCAAGTGGAGTATAGAATGAATCTCAATGTGTGTTTCTTTGAACCACGATTTGGACAGACATAAAAAAAGAGCACCGTCCCTAAAATTATGAAGCAGGGAATGCAGACAACCTGAGGATTATGTCCAAGACTTCGAACGGCAAGTGATGGATTCCTATATAGAACAGCGTTGGCAGTAATGTAAGTACTTGTTGAGAATTTCTAACACAGTTCCTACAGTGTTTTGTGTGGTAACAAATGTGTGTGTGGGTTTTTCTTTTTTTCTTTTCAACAGAAAATTGTTAATTTTTTTCTTCAGACTTTTTTTTCCATGGATGTGATTTTGAACATATACCAATAAGTATTATACTATAACAATTTAGACCACACTTTATACTTACAGTGATGGTGAGTAAACACTAACTGAAGTTTTTGTCAGTGTTTTGCAGGTTTATGTGTTGTAACATGTGTATGTGTTCAGAAACTGTTCTTTTTTTTGTAAAACCACCCTGGTATATCCCTGTCCATCCCCTAATGGCAAACAAAACCAGATTATATTATATAGCGTCATAGCTTGGGGTTAAAAGGAAAGAGAAGCCATAAAATCTAAGTCATATGTCAACAAATAGATAAGCAGTGATTGAGGTATTGAACCTACCCCAAATAGTAAAATTATGCCCCTTTCTAGTAGAATTGGGGTACCCCCAGTAACATACAGACTGTTACACAGAGGGACATTTATTGACAATATGAATCCCAGGTGTTTGTAATGTTGTTGAGCAAACACCAAAAGGTATTTCTGCTGTGTTTAGTGTGCTTTTATGAGCTGAATTCTTCTAAAACTCTCAAATTGAAAACAAAACAAAAACTGTTTTATTTTAAACAAAAGCAATAGTCCTCCAAAGGGAAGAAAACAGTGTAGAAAATTGCAATGCCACTCTTCTAATTTTTGGCCACATGGCCTTTTTCAAGAGAAAAAAACATAAACAATGCAACTACGTGATATCCATCTTTGGCAACTGGTCAGAGCAAAGAATTGACATCATAAATATATTACGCAAGTTCTGACATCATAATATATGATCTCATCAACAAGGGAAAAAAAGGGAGGAGGGGGGAGAGGGGTGCAAGTTGTGTGTGTGTGTGTGTGTGTGCGTGTGCGTGCGCGTGCGTGCGTGCGTGCGTGCGTGCGTGCGTGCGTGCGTGCGCGCGCGTGTATGGTTATACTGTAACCAATGTACTTCAAAAACATAACAATACGCTCCATAAATCACAATGAAAATGAAACCATAGAATATGTGACCATAGTCCTGTCTGTGACTGTGCATGGCATACAAGAACTGTCATCTGAAAAAAAAATATATACAAATTTTCTGCAAATCATCAATGTTGTTCATAGGTAAATCTGGATAGGGTTGTTACAAATTTGTCTTAACATTACATCCATTTGGCATCCTTGTATCTAATGTCCTTATCCATTTTTCTTCAGTAATAAGTCTGAAGCTTTTGCTTTCACTGTAAGCTTTTGCCAACACTGCAACAGCAAGGTCTCCCACTGAATGCTGAAGGAAATGTCGCATTATTGGCTTTTCTCTTTGGAACCTGATGTCACAGCTGTGTTCCACTATTCTTTCTTTCAATGAACGTCCGGTTTCACCAACATAAACTGCCTTATTACACCATTTACACAACAGAGCATATATCAAATTTCTATCTGCGCATGTCACATTACTCATAACATTGTTGTGAAGATTTCTGCTTTGTGTCCAACACTGTTGAAGTTACTAGTGAAGAACAGGTGTCACAATCATATCATATGTTTTTATCATATGTTACTAGTGTGTACCATTATCATTACCAAAATATTAAATTAGAATGATGTGAAATGGTAAACAAGGGTATAAGGAAGTAATTCACAAAAAATCTAACAAATAACTCAATAAATGGATGAGTAATGTACATGTTAGTGAACATACTGTGAAAAGCATGATTATGCCCCTTTTTACCTAAAAAGTAGTACCCAATTATGAGCAGATTATCATCAAGAACAACATTCCATGGGATTTATATGACTGTCATGTGTTCGTGCTGATGCTGAATAAATAGTAAGACCACTTTTTCAGTGTTTTGACTCATTTCATTTGGCACAATGTGTTTGTGTATACTCGAAACTGTTATTTTTTGTAACATTTTTATAATTATGTCAATTTCTGCACACTAATTGTCAACATAATCAAGTCATCTTGACAGGACATTACAGATCAATGCATAACAACAAAACATGCCAAAATCCAAAAGATTTGTCAAGAAAATAAGTGAGCAGTAAACCATTTTACTGAACCTACCCAAAAAAGCAAAATTTTACCTTGGCACAGTTATTCAAATGTGCTGTTATACTGTGGCAGTGAAGGGGTTAAACACATTCAATTTTTTTTATAACCCTACCCCTGAAGACTTTAAATCTGTGAATACTAAAGCAATCTCTTCTAAATTCTATAATAAAACTGGTCTGGTACTCTTGGCTCTGTTTTAAGTCATACAAAGCCAAACAAACAAGAATCTATGCACAGAACCGAACCCAAGGGTTAAATGCTAACCAGACATACACACCAACATTCACTTCAACTGAGTTTTTTCAAAGCGTGATAATATATTCACAAGTTTCTTCCTAGACTATCAAAAAAGAAAAACCCACACGTATGACAAGAAAGAAAATCAACACACGTTCATACACATCACATATCTGCACTCTGTGTGCTTGTGTGTAGCTGAAAACTGTCTGCAGAATAATCCCAAACAAAAACATGAACACACACCAGCCGCCGTGGTGAAGTGGTTAGCGTCGCGGACTCCCGGCTGGGAGGTCGTGGGTTCGAATCCCATCAGAAGTCATGTGGGTTTTTCTGCCCGACCGGCTCCTACCCAGAGTTGAGTTTGCTGCGGACTCAGTTGGGAAGACTGGGACCACACAGTCGAGTTTCATCCACTTAATGGATGCGTTTCTGAGAGCGTTGCTCAAATTTCCTGACCAACACTGCAGTGCCTGTATCTCTCGGGCCTGGTTGACGCCGGGATATATTTATAAAAGGAAGCGTAGAGTATAGCCCTGTCATGTAGTCTCAGACCGAAATGGAAATCCGTAGCATCATCTTAATCATCCTCATTCTCATTGATCAGCATTAAAAAAATGTCTCAAATTCTGTGGCCCTTCATGCCCTGCTCTCATGGTGACCTCAATTTCGATGTCCTCTCCACGTCTGTGGCTTTGGTTCGGTTCCGTCGGGGTCACCGGTATCGGCGGATCCATGGGGTCTGTCGGTGGACGGATGTGGTGGCGCCTCCGGAGGGAGAGCTCACTCACGCCGGCTCCGCGACTAAGCAATTATTGTCGTCAGTAGGGGGCTTAGTAGGTGGTGTCCTGCTATGTTAGTTCAGAACAGGCGCCACTGAACACCACCGAAGTGACTCGGCAGCAGTGCAGTGTCTCCTCGGTGGGTTGCCTCTTAACGACTTGACATTGACTGCTCCCTGTGGATTGCTGGTGCTGGGGCTGCGGCGGGGCCGATCGAGCTGTGGCTGTGGACGGGGTGTCGGAATGAGCGGCGTGGGCGCACCACCTCTGAGGTGGCGCAGAGGTTGGGACAGCCAAAAAAAAAAAAAAAAAAAAAAAAAAAAAAAAAAACATGAACACACACACACACACAAGATCAGTAACCGAAAGTCAACATATTTCCCTTCTCACTTGTTTCACCTTCTGTGCCCTCTCAGAGGCATCACTCCCCTGCTACTCATTCAGCTCTTCCATTCACAGCCACACCCAGATTAATCCTATCACAGTCTAAGCACTGGCCAGCCGCTGGGAGCAATTAATATCAGGTCATAGGCAACAAACCAGACAACACACTGCACTTATGGCCAGTCACTTTACTGGTGTTCGGTGGAGCCTGTTCTAATTCAACAAACAGAGGACACCAGCAACTAAGCCCTTTGTGATCTCACTAACTGCTTAGTCTTCATCTTATTCCCCTTTCTTCACCAAGTACTGAGCTTTTTCTTCTGTGCACACATAAATCACAATCTTGACATCATTATTTCCCGTTGACACTCTAACTACTCACGCAGTATTAGCAGTCACTATTATAAAGTTGCTGTGGCTACAATCTGCTTTGTTCCTTACTACTATATATTGAAGTCTGATCATCAGATTAAAAAAAACAACAGGGCATGGGTCCATCAGCCATAGAAATGACATGGACACAAGGCTGACAGTGTACTTTACATCATGAACTTTAAACTAAAGACACACCCTGAACTATTAGAAGACCCTGCACCGTGAGCTTTTCTCAAAACAATCTTTGCACTACTGGACACAAACAAAAAAGGTATCAACAATGGTTGCTGACATGACAGAGGGGTTAAGATCACTGATACGGACATGACACCAGGAATCAAATATCTCGAAGACATGACATGTGGTCACTGATACAGACATGACACCAGGCACTAACTGTGTTCACCAATACATACACAACACCAGGAACTGTATTCACGATACACACATGACACAAGAACTGTGTTCACTGATACAAACATGACACCAGGTGCTAACTGTGGTCACTGATAACAGACATGACACCAGGTACTAACTGTGGTCACTGATACAGACATGACACCAGGCACTGACTGTGTTCACTGATACATACACAACACCAGGCACTAACTGTGTTCAATGATACATACACAACACCAGGCACTGTGTTCACTGAAACATACACGACACCAGAACTGTGTTCACTGATACACACCTGACACCAGGTACTAACTATGGTCATTGACACACGTGTAACACAAGGTACTAACTGTGGTCACTGATGCAGGCGTTGATGGCATTAACAACCTCCGATGCTGGGAGTGGCAAAGAGCAGTCTGAGTTCACCTCTCTCGCACAGCGCCCCATCAACTGAAGGAGAATGTCCAGACCTCCACAAGTCTTCACCCGCTTCTGGTTGAATCCTGCATGATGTGTATTGTAACAACCATCACCACACGGGCACACTTAAAGAACAAAACATATATATACAAAACATATACAAAAACCTAGTGAACACTTATGAACACTCGTATACGTACACATACACAAACACATCACAATAAATTCACAAACGCAATATCAATCATTCAAATGCATACATCTACTCCCTTCCAACCCACTCCATGCACACATGCATGTGTGCACACACACCCACATACACATGCATGTGCACGCACACACACACATACACAATCCAGGCTTCTGACTGCCAGTGCAACCACAATATTTTCGCATGAAATTTTGAAATGCCATGTCAAATCTCATGCATCTCTTTCCTATGTCACTGCTCAGTTTCAGTTTCAGTTTCATCAAGGAAGCGTCACTGCGTGCGGACTAGTCCATATACGCTACTTCACATCCGCTAAGTTTTGAGACCACACTACGCATGATTTGAAGCTATGTCACTGCAATTGGCCAAAAGAAAAATGCCACCAATGGTGAATCTGAAACTGACAGAATTGCAAATTGGTCACCAGAACTGGAACAAAATCATTTTAAAGCAAATCAAACAATGCAGTTCTTAAACGTAATGATACTAAATTTTCTTTTAATTGATGTTTATACATTCACATACACACGCACTCTCCCTCTCCCTCTCTCTCACACAGACATGCACTCTGACACAAACAGCGTCACTTACAGCTGGAACCAGCCCGTCCCCTAGGGCCTTGGTTCGTTTGGGCCACGGAGGAGTGGCTCAGCCCATCCACCCTGGCCCCCGGAGTTCCCATCTCCCTCCCATCCCAGGCCCTGGAACTTTTCACAGACGCCTCCAACTCGGGCTGGGGGGCCCATCTGGAGAGCAGTCACGCCTCGGGGGTTTGGGATCCTCTGACTGCTCATCTTCACATCAACATCTTGGAACTGGAGGCGGTCAGGCTCGCCCTCCTCCAGTTCCAGTCCATAGTCGCCCACCGATTTGTTCTCCTTTTCACGGACAACACTTCGGTAGCTTGTTACATCAACAAAGGGGGGGGGGCACACTCCATCGGCCTCTCCCTCCGTACAGAGGCCCTCCTCCGCTGGTGTCACACGCAGGGGGTCACCCTTCGCGCGAGACACATAGCAGGGACTCACAACATCCTGGCAGACTCTCTCAGCCGATCCAAGTCTGTCCTCCACACGGAATGGACCTCAGCCGGCTTACCCTTTCAACCGTGTGGGAACATTGGTTCAGACCAATGATCGACCTCTTTGCCACACGGTTCAACCATCGTCTGCCAGTGTATGTGTCCCGGTCCCGGACCCCCAGGCTTACGCCATCGACGCCCTGTCCCTTCCCTGGTCCGGCCTCATAGCTTACGCCTTCCCTCCCTTCCCGATCCTCACACAAGGTGATCAGGAAGGCGAGACTCGAGAGACCCAGGCTCATTCTCATAGCCCCATGGTGGCCCACTCAGTCCTGGTTCCCGGACCTCAAGTCCCTCACTCACGAACCCCTCTCCAGTTGAAACCAGGTGGGACATGCTCAGGCAACCCCGTTCGGGCCTCCCTCACGCCAATCCCCAGGTTCTTCACCTCCACGCCTGGCTTCTGTGTCAGCCCGGCTGCGAACATCCAAATCCCCCTCTCGAACGGACAGGTCCCGTTCCGTCCTCAATACCCTCTCCATCGCCGGGGCCTCTCAGGAACTCCGAGACCTAGCCATGTCCTCTCGCAGAGCTAGCACAGAGTCCCTTTACGATTGCAGATGGAGGAAATTGGGTCTCATGGTGCAAAGCCAATTCTGTCCCTCACATTCGCCCCACCAACATCCAAATAGGAAATTTCCTGTCCCAACTTAACCTCTCTGCTAGCTCCATCAGGGGCTACAGGTCGGCCATCTGCACGACCATCCTCCAAATGGCCGGACCTTCCTTTGAGAATGATTTCCTTCTCAGAGAGATCTCCAGAGGGGCTTCTCTTCGTGAGACCCAATCCCTAGACATGTTCCCCTTTGGGACCTCTTCACTGTTCTTGACGTCCTCAATAAACCCCCCTTTGAGCCTTTGTCCTCCATTCCTTTCGACCTTCTGTCTATGAAGACTACCTTCCTCCTCGCCCTCGCTTCCGCGAGACGGCGAGGCGAGATCCATGCCCTTAGCGGGGACCCAGAGACATTGCCTTCCACAGAGACGGCTCCGTCTCTCTTAAGTTCCTTCCCGAGTTCCTAGCCAAGAACCAGGAACCCGGCAGTCCCTCCCCTTTCCTCGTCATCCGCCCGCTGGCGGATACACTAGGGGGCGACACCTCTTCGGACATAGCCCTTTGCCCTTCTCGATGTCTAACACACTACTGGGAACGCTCGCGCCCAGGCGCGTTTCACAAAGACGTCTTCTTATTTCCATCAACCCCAGTAACACGAAAGACATCTCA
The DNA here is from genome assembly GCA_018398815.1 of Conus ventricosus. NCBI lineage: Eukaryota > Metazoa > Mollusca > Gastropoda > Neogastropoda > Conidae > Conus > Conus ventricosus. The sequence goes on along the minus strand of JAFLJL010001639.1, from coordinate 9,969 downwards.
GCTGGCACTGTCTCTAGGTGGCTCTCCAAGACGGTCAGAACCGCCTATTCCCAGGCATCCGAGGATCTCCCGTCTCTTCCCCCCGGGCCCATGAGGTCAGAGCGCTGGCCACTTCGGCAGCATTCCAGCACTCTGTTCCCATGCGCCACCTCCTGGAGGCAGCCTTCTGGCGTTCGGAGAATCCCTTCATAAAATTTTATTTGAGGGACATCCGCATGACCAGGGCTGATGGTTCTAATGGGATATCCTTTGTGGCGGCTAATGCATCCATATCGGGTAACCCCAGGAACCACTAGGGCACTCGCCCTCCTCCTTTTACTATGAATTCTGCTATTGTCTGACATGGTACAGTATATGACGCCAAAATGGGGAGTTTGTATTATACTCCCTGTTTGGCTAGTATACTTACCATGTCAGACTCTAATGCCCGCCCTACCTTCCCCGCTAGCGCCAAGGTTCTGGGGTTACCTTGCGCGCAGGCCTCGATGAATGACGTATGGGAGACTTACACTGGCTTCTCCCTACGGCGGAAGTGGGTTGGGCACCACGTGACTGTCTTATCACTGCATTAGCCACACAAAAACTTCGGCCTGGCAGAGCAGACTAACTGCCGTGAATGCTATTGTCTGACATGGTAAGTATACTAGCCAAACAGGGAGTATAATACAAACTCCCCATATCAGTGCAACTTCAAAACGCTTTCTGATAATTGCTGGTTATTACTCCATAAGAGCTCTGACGTTTGTCTCATGCCTTTGTTTTTTGTCCCAATATTTTAAACTGCCAAGGAACATGTGTTCCATGATGACTGAAAAAAGATCTGAAGTTCTACACACACACACACACACACACACACACACACACACACACACACACACACGCACACACACACAAGCACACACGCACACACACACACAAAACACACACACACACACACACTTCAAACACACACTCTAGATTCATACCATTTCCTGCGATGGTGAGGCTAGCAAAAGACAGCAAAGAGCCAGTGAGATCTCTGCACTTGTCTTCCACCACCATTTGGAAGCACAGTGGAAGAATGGTGCAGCACAGCCTCTGATTCACTTCTGCATACCAGTAAACACAATTCAAACTTGATTTATCTTGCACAGCAGTTCTACAGACACATAAGTAGACAAAACAGATTACACAGGTACCTTCCAGCACTTCATTTAATGGTTTTCATTTAAAAAAGAAAATGGATGTAGAACAAAGCACAGCACCTTTGCAGTTATCATTAATGTACAGCATTTCTCTTTTTTCAAGTCAAAATTGCCTTGTCTTCTATTCCATTTCTATCTACAACTTGAGCTGACTGCTTCAATCTTGAAATGGAAGTTCTGAGCTACCAACCTCCCCTTTAACAATTTCAACAACAGACAGTCCCTTCTCTCCTGAACCCTTTAAAACGATCTAATAAACTATTTCCCTAGTTAAAAGTAACCATCTGATCCAGAAAAATAGGGTTAGCTGAGGTATATTGAGACTGTCTTATAAGGCTTTACTGCCGACAGATATTTCTTTCAGATTTCATTATGATGTAGCATTTTCATTCCTTCTCACTTTCAAGATCTATGTTATATCCTCTTCCAATCAAATTTGTGCACTATCCTCAATGAAAGTCTGACCCATTATGGTTAACCACAGTGTTGTGAAAGAATGGTTCTGTAACTGTGTGTGTGGCTTTAGAAAGTGACAGAGAAAAACATGTGTGGCTGTGTGTGTGTGCATGTTTGTAGGAAGATGGGGAAAAGAGGGGTAGAGGAAGTATGAAAAGATAACACTGACAAAGGTGTCAAAAGACAAATGAGCCACAATTTCCGAACACGGATTGAACATCTTTTTTTCAAATGGTCACAGTGACTAAGTATTTATGTCTGCATTCTGCTGAAACTTTCTTCTCTTTAATTAGTATGTGTGCAGAGTATGCCATCAGTGAATTATACCTGCTGACTTGTTGCATAATCAGTAGCTACTTCCTATCAACAGTTTCTTTACTAAAGGAGAGCAAGTACAAATCAGGAGGGGGGAGGGGGCGGGGGGGGGGGGGGGACAAGTAGATCTTTTTATCTACTGGTCCCCAGATCAGCTAAAAATCACCTGGGAATTCCTAGCCCTGCTCACAGTCCTAGCATGGAACTCCATGCCTGCCTCTGTTCTGAAAACTCTTGCTTTTGGTATCTTTTAAATAGGTGCCACCCAAATTCTCCCAGATCCACACAGGATATCCCCCAGAAGCACAGCCTACGAATGGTGGGCCTATGATTTGGGGTGCTTGATCCTCAGGGGCTCTAGCTTTAAAATAATGGTTTAAGCAACTCATTCTTTTTTTTATCTTTCTTCCCTAACATGGATGTGAGAAAACATTCATCAGTTTCAAACTGATGGCACAATCTATACATTTTCCTTCCCCTTTGACATATACCTCTCTAAAAATAAGTCAACTGACTAATCAAATGCATTCAACCAAAGGAAAAGTCAAAACTAACCTTAACCTGTCAGTATGTCCTGTGACTTTTAAATATATTTTGAGAAACTCAGTCTTGAAACATTAAAATTTGCGCACCTACTTTGTGGTTAATTCCTATTCTCTCTCTCACACACACACACACAGACACACACACACACACACACACACACACACAACAGGAATGTTACCATTGCGAGGGTTGTTGACACACAGGCTGAGAGCAGGAATCACAGAGAGACACAAGCCCACGTCTTCCATACACATACCACTGCTCTGTCGCCTTTTCTCTGCACATTGCCTGCACACCAACACACACACAGGTAGCTTTCTTTTTTTAATAAGGGAGGTGGCTTTTTTTTCAATAACACTTTTTTCAAACTCAATACAATATAATGCCTGCAGTGTTATGCCGAGCATCCAATACAAGCATTATATAAACAAAAAAACACTAAAAAAAAATGAATACAATGCAAAATAAAGCTTAAATGATGCAAAAGAATGCACGAATAACATAGTGCAATACTAAAGCACAATACTTACATTACCATACAACACAACACAACCAGTGCAGAATAGTTATACACAGTATAACAAAAACACGACGGATCACAGTACAATACCATACAATATAGGACAATACTATACAATGTTTTTTTCCAAACATTTACATATGTGTTTTTTTTTGACAGACAGATACAAAGGTGGACAGATACACAGACAGACAGACTATCAAATAGATAACTAAGCAGTATTTTATACAGACAGATAGAAAGGTTACACAGACAGACAGATTATCAGATAGATAACTAAGTAGATATATTGATCAATACTCAAGTATCATTTTTGCTTGTATGGAACATTAAACAATGTACACACCTAGCTGTATTTTTTTTCACACAAAACTCCATTTACACTTCATTCCATTAGTATGCACTCTGCCCTAACTGCTGCTGTATGTACACTCTGCCATACTGTTTTATACATTCATACACACACTTGTGTATTAGTGTACATACTGTCCACATTTCTATGCATAACTGTGCACATTTCTTCTAATCATTATCTCTTGTCCATACCCCTTTGTGTTATAGTGCATGTCTCTGTATCTTTGTGCACCCAACAAACAACACTAAAACTACATATTTCCCTGGGTTGAAATTGCATAACACTATATCCCTCCCTCTTTTTGTGTCAAACCTGTGCAACACTGCATACCTCTGTGTAGTTACAGTTATTCTCCTGATCTGATTTCTTGTATGCACCCTGATTTTGATGGACTTAAATGATTGTTGTAAATTTTATGTGCACTGTATATTGAGACAATCCCTACTGGGCTTTGATCCATAACTGAATCCGATTTAATACCTGTATGAAATCACCTTGAAAATTCAAAGAACATTTCAAATCATTTTATCAACTTGATTCATTAATCACCAACAAACTTTCATCAAATCAGTTATCTGTTAACTCCTAAGAATGTGGATGAGTATGTCAGGAAACCAAGGAATGTTTTATGTTTGTTAAAAAGATCAGTAAAAAAAACTGACCAATACGCATCTTTGACTCAAGCAAACGTACACAAACAATACTAGTGGCATGGTTACAGCCATTGGTGAGAGCAAGTGCTAGAAAGGCAGTGTTCTAATTTTCCACAGTCAACACAGGGTCAAACAATAATGAAGTCATCATGTTGAACAAGGACCTGATATTGTCAGTTCTCTATCACCTGAACTGGTAAAATACCAGTGAATGATAGCAAACAAAAATGTTGATGCTCGCTTAATTGTTGTATTGAACAAAATCAAAACAGGATGGTTTGGGTTGCTGGTGGTGTAGTCACTGTAGCAGGAGAGGAGAAGGGATGATATTGATACAACATATACCAAGAGATGGCGTGTTGTTGGTAGTGCAGTAATTATGGCCAGAGAAGAAAACAGAATGGTGTTAGACACAACATTTAGACAGGGAATATGAATGGCACAGACAATACAAACCTGAAGACATGTTTTGGGTAATGCTACTATTGTGGAAGTGGATCAGGAAATAACATGGATATAACATTTCTTGAATACAATGGTTTGATGTTAGCATAGTGACTGTGTGAGACTAGAGAATGACATAGACACAATATATACCCAAAGACTGCATACTGTTGGCAGTAACTGTGGAAGGATAGGCCTATGGAGTGGCAAAGACATATCATTAACTGCAAATTGTAGGTTACTGGTAGCGTTATGATTGTGGATTGAAGGTGGTGACTAAACAAACAGCATAGTCAAGATACATACCTAAAGATGCTGAGGAGGTCAGCCAGCACTCCACTCTCCTTGGTCAGCTTCTGGCCTGCACCTGCAGCCACATCCCAGGCAACATTATCAGTGCAACAGGACAACACTATCATCATTAGTACAGAAGTATTCATTACAAAAAGCAAAAAGACTCCATGCAAAAATTACACCATTCCAATTACACATACAAAACACACGACACACACACACACACACACACACACACACACACCTGCCTGTTGAGCACATAAAAGATCCCATGACAACTGTCCTAAGCATAATCCACTTCCTTCCACCGACACCAGCCCAATTTCACACTAAGAAATCTGTTGTGTCCAGAAAGTTTCACAATGCAATGCACTGCAGTAATAGGCAATGCAATGCAATGCAATACAATAACCAGTAAGTCAAAGAACTGTTCCAACATTAACACTCCTCCATTGATCAACACCTAACTTTTTTTATACAAGCAGCTCACAGGCTTGGTTTAGCTGTTTGGAGAAAAAATACAAATAAACACACAAAACAAGGTGTAAAGTAATGCAGGTTTGATATGAAAGACACGTAAATTCTTAACAAATGTGTCTTCTTCAAACATTTAAAACAGCAGACAAAAAGGCACACAGCAACACTACCCTGATAGTAGTTTCTTTCATTTTCTTTACCTGTTAAAACCTGAGTCCATAACAAAGGTCTGAAATCTTCCAGAGCTGTCACCGATTTCTCAGTTTAAAAGGACAACATGGAGTGTCTCTTTCGCATCACATACACACATGCAGACACGACAGATGTATAAGAAACAAAAGTCCTGCATACTGTTGTTGCCACAAGGTTGGCGACCAGAAAAGTGGCTGCCTGTAACCACTTCTTGTCTCTCTTCTTCTCTGTAAGCACCTTGTGAAGAAACTCAAACATCTCCACTTTGGTCAGCGTATTCTGGCAGAACACGGGAAAATCATCAGTCCATACAGAGAAAATCAAATGCATCAGTTTACCTTGTGAGACATATCAAAGCACCTACACAGAAGTGTTCAGCAATGAATACCACAATAATGAATGCTGCCATGTGAATCTTGTTAGCTGATTAAAATTCCCTAACGCAACACTGTAAATTACTTGGATGTCCTATTCAACTGACCCCAGCTCACACAATGGTTGGGATCATACAGGAGTCTGCCAGCTACTCACAGCTTGGATCAAAATTAGCTCTGTGTTTTGAGAGCTGGAATCTACCTGTATCCCACGGGACAGGAGTTACATAGCACTAAGACACAGAAAACAATTCCTGGATGAATAACAGGACGAAGTGGATAGCTTGCTACATCTCTAATCTGTTGCACATTGTCACAGGTCATAATGACACCATCTACAAAGCCCCCCTACTAATATACTTGCTTAATTGTGCAGCCTGTGTGTGCGGGTGTCCCCCTCTGGAGGACACCACCATGTTCGTACAACAGTCCCAGGAACTTGATGTGGAAGGTAAATCACAGACACACGCACACACATATGCAAGCACACACACACACACACACACACACACACACACACACACACACACACACACACACTACACACACACACAAACTCTGTAATACCATCATTCTCGATAGCACAGGCCAAACAGAAGAGAGCAGCCTGCAGGACATAGTCAGGGACATCAGCAGAAAGCAGTTTGTAGACAAGATGCAGGCCTCCAATTCTGCGAAAATATTCTTTGGAATCCCTACACACCACACACACACACACACACACACACACACACAACACAAGCACGTAGATAATTAGTAAACTGTGCCACAGAATTATGTCAAAGCCTGCGACTGACACTGAGCAATCCCAGAGTCATCTGAAACACATTAAACTACAAGTAACTGCACTAAAACAGTATGTAGTTATGGGGTCATTTTCTGAGTACATTCAATTTCAGCAGATCTCATAACATGCTAAATTTCTGAGTTATTTCTGGATGAATTATAGAATTTTACATCATTACAAGATTGCTATGATGTTTTATCAATTAATATGGTTGTTATGATCAGATCATTTTCAGCAGATATCACAACAGCATCCGTTTCTGTGGATGTCATTATCTATCAATTTTAGCAGCTTTTGTTATGGGACTGCTGTCAACATTTTCCTGACTGTTATCACAGGGTATTTTCAGTGGATAATGTTTAAAGAAGGGAATTACAGACTCTACACCCACTTTACAATACTACTACCACTGCTTATAATGATGGGCAGACAATTCCAACAGCTCAAACCACTTTACCATATCTGTTTAATCATTCACTCTCTGAATACATGTACAATGGCTCGCACAACTCCTTCATCTGAAATCCTCTCCTCACACACATATAAACACATCCATTCATTCATTCTAACGGTGACAAAAGCAGATCTAATTGAAACAGCAGATGTCTAAAATGCATTATATAATGCAAAAGACCACTTTAAAAGATGTGTTCTAAGATTTGTCCCAAAAAGAGTGATGGACTAAGATGACCAAAGAAAAGTAGGTTCTTCAACATAATTGTGTACAGTATTAAAAGTATTTTACGTATTTTCAAGATCAAAGTGAATCCCCTAACCATTTTCATTAAAAGTTGTTCTGAGAACATACTGCAAATTATGAGCAGTATGCAAATGAAGCATTCAATAGCTCCTTATCCTTTCATCTGCTGACTGTATGTGGAGTTATGCTCTCTCTCTCTCTCTCTCTCTCTCTCTCTCTCTCTCTCTCTCTCTCTCTCTCTCTCTCTCCACACACACACACACACACACACACACACACACACACACACAGATTGTAGACCTTACCATCATCATTGAACACTGAAGCCAGCGCTTGCAAGCTTCTCTTCACTGCCTGGAAATCCCCGTTCTGGTATTTCAGGCATTCCATCAAAATGTCCACATCTGTCTCTGTCTCTTTAAACACACAGTCACACTGCATTTAATACACACATCTGTCGATACACTACAACAAAATGCTTACATTTATCCAACACATTTCAATTTTTTTAAATCCACATCTGTTTCTGTCGATACATTACAGGACATAACAATGTCTGCACATGGAAAGGTTTGGGTTTTGCTCTGTTCATGCCCAAATTGTGCTTTTGTGACTGTTAGCAATTAAGACCTTGCCAGATCGACCTGTGGGATCCTTCTCATCCACTCTCTCTCTTTCTCTCTTTCACACACACACAACACACACACACACACACACACACACACACACACACAACACACACAACACACACATTCACTCATTCATACACACTCCACTCTCTCATGTGAATGTGTATGTGGCGATTTCACTTGAGTTCTATCATCTATGTGACCTGGTGTTCATACACTGAATGTACAGCAGTCTTCTCTCGTCACATTTTGTATAATGGTATTCAGCACATCTTTTACATGCTTGTCTGTCTTGGAGAGCAAGAAAGAGAATGTTGCTTATAGCCCAGCCAACCACAAAGGGCCATATCAGGGCTGTCACCACAATGAAATCAACTCACGAGTTATTAATACTAGTTACTACACATTCTTGAAATAAAATTTTCTTTTTAATAACAAATGTTCCTAACTTCAAAGCTATAAAAGTACTTTGCAGTTAGCTCATGTGACAAAATATTTTATCGTCAGTTTTCAAGACACTCCTTCCCCCCTTTCTTCACTCAAACCACCTACCATCCCACCCCACCACACATACACTCTCCCTCTCTCTCTCTCAACAGCTACAAGCAGTAATAATGTTGTGGCCATCACCATCCATGGTTTGCAGAACTTGTTCAAGATGTGACTGCAGCTCCAGTAGTGTTGTCTGCCACAATTTGTTTCCCCCCTACACACCAAAATAAGGAAACAAACTGACAGCTAAACACATCAAAAATGGCTATATAACTATATTTCAATCAACTAAAACACATAAGAAATGCCAAGATAACTATACTTCAGCCTTACACCTCAAAAACGGCAAAATATCTGCCTTTCAGTCAAACCATACGCATCACTAATGGCTAGATAACCCAAACTTATTTTTGTAAATAGCTGATGTCGATAGGCTTATTCTTATAAGTTATATCTCATCCATATTAACAAATGAAAATCAAACAAACCAATTCAGAAACCACGAGACAATAGCCTTCGAGTCATTTCACAGAATAGCCAGCAAATAATAATGAAGTTAAACTAGTCACACCAAAAAAAACACCAGCCACTGGATCCATCACATGTAAGCCTACAAGACATTAACCACACCATTGGATAATCAACACCAGACAGTAGCTTGTGAATAAATTAAAAAAATGCTCAACAATTATATGGCTGCTTGACATCTGGTTCCTGAATTTTTTTTTCCCAATTGCTGGTACTATTCACCATTGAACAAATGAACAAACAAATAAAATTTCATTTTTCCAGGGTAATAGAATAAGCAAATTTACATACTTTTTCTACCCAGCCATGGGGCCTTGTATTTTTTTTTCAACCCAGCCCAGCAATTTTAATAGACCAATGGAACCTCTATTAATAAGGCTAGTTATTCAAATGTCTGTTCTGTGAATAATGCTTTTAACAAACATAACAGATGTCCCATGATCCAAATTTATAAGAGTTGGCTCACTGGAACTTTAATAAGAAGAGTTCAATTTATTTGGTACATATTCCGCCACGGCCACTTCACTTGTGAAAAGTTTCCCAAACAGACAAAATAACAATTTTTTTTAAGCAGGGGCCGCCCTGGTACTGGCAAGGTGCAGGGGCAATGGGCCTCTCAAGAGATTGGGGGGTAGTCACGAAAGTGCTTTCAGCTAATTCTGTAAGGTGACCTAGCCTTGAAAGCTGTTTTTCTTCTCTAAGTATGTTAATACTATACCAAAGTATTAAATCGGTTTCTAGATTAAACAGGAAATGAAACAAAGCCTTGATCATTTACCTTCACATTTCATTTCTCAAATTCCTCAGTCCAGAAGTTATTAAACACCCATCGACAAGTAACAAGCAGAAGAAAGGAAACGGTAATGAAACCTGAAACATACAACAACAAACAAGAACACTATAAAAACACATGATAGTACTCAACATTTTTAAGGTTTTTTAGATACATCCTGATGTCTCTATGTATCCATTCCCTACCAATTACGAAATTCCTTTTGGTATTTTCTAATGGTTAATTCCATC
>JAFLJL010001638.1:27500-32506 GCA_018398815.1 Conus ventricosus | reverse complement strand
ATGGGAAGAAGTTGACAAAGTTGAGGGTAGAGACAGATCACCAACCACCCTCAAATTCCTGCAGGAGGCACAGCTGAAAACAGCAGGGTTCGGCGTTGGGCAATGGCACTGCAGCCCTACAGGTATCGAGTGCAGTACATTCCAGGTCGACAGAATGTCGGAGCTGACTATTTAAGCCGCATAGTCTAGCAAGCTGCAACTCAGAGGAAGTCAGTCATATCCGGGTGCTTTGTTGATAATATGTGTTGATTACAGTTATGTTGATTGGATATGGGTTCATTCCCAGTTGGCTATGGTTCATATTTTTGTGTGAGATTTGTTCATGTAAATGTAGTTATGCTTGGAGCATACAGTCGCTTGTGTAGTAATGCATTATTTGCAATAAGTGAGGATGGAGATTCCTCAGTGAAGTGTCATGATCGTGATCATATTATATTGTGCTTTTCATAAGAATTGTGAAAAGGGGAGATGGCAAATCCGCAGGTAGGGGAATTGCATAAGTGCGCACAGAGGTCGTTATAAAATGAGTCGAAATAACGCAAGAGCGCACATCAATGATAACTCATTGGGGCGGTATTCACTAATGATATATCCTATAATTTATAAACCGTTTGTTGTAAAGTATTTTTCAAACTTTGCACGTGTAGCTGTGTGTCAGCAAATTCGTTGTTTTTTTTTTTTGTACCGTTGTTTTGAGACAATGCGGTGCATAGCAAGGGGGAAATTGTCACGGTCAAAAATAAACACAAGCAAAGTCGTGGAGTTGCCAGCGCGGTTCGAATCGGCTTAAGCCCGACTCAGACATCCGACGCCTTCAAGCATCGCCTCAGCCAATTTGGGCACAGCGGGGAGGGGGGGGGGGGGGGGGGGGCTAATCCTCATCCTCCACGGAGACGGTCCGGTCCACCCAGACAGACTAAGTGGCTGGACCGACAGGTCTCGATAGGGTTGGTCAGACATCTGGGCGCCTACCCAGACTCATCTAGCCAATTTACACTGACCAGTGCCCACGAGTTAAGCCATACGGCGCCAGTTAAGTAGGAAAGGGGGGAAGGTAGTGCGTGGTGGGGGTGAAATCTAGCTAATCAATTAAATGACCAATTGACCACCACAGAGAGTAAGGCGTGTAGGCGTGACTGTCATGATTTGAATATCCAATGGAATTAGAGGGAGATAACTTCGGGTATCAGGGGTAAAAATACTGACCAATGGTACTCGCCCTTTTTGACAGATCGGAACGGGATAAGAAGGATGTGAGAGTGAGAGAACGGGAGAACGAGGGGAGAACGAACAGAGAGACAGAGAGAGAGAGGTCTGAGTGTAATCTCTGAGGAGAGAAAAGCAGAGAGATGAGGGGAGGAGAGAAGAGAACCAAGTTGAGAGATTAGCATGAGATAGTCTGCAGAGGAAGGACTGAGGAGAGATGTGGAGAGAGAGAGCTGCTAACTAATGAGGAGGAAAAGAAAGAAAAGAAAAAAAAAGAAAAAAAGCAACCATGTCCATTTGATAAGAGCAGACTAGAAGAGAGAGAGAGAGAGTGCAATGCGTTAATGCAGGAAGAAAGAAAGGAGAACAGATCGATGTTGATAGTCACTGTTCTATCTTCACTGGGGTTCGACCTCATACTTGGCCAGCGCCACTTTCATCGACAGACCAACGCCAGTGCCAACAGTCTAACCTGACCAGGCGCCAGCAGACCAAGACCAGTGCCAGCAGTTGTGTCGTGCTTGTGAAAGTGACAGTGAAAAGAAAAAAAAAAAAAAAGAAAAGACAGTGATTCGTGAATAGTTAAGATCACCTGGCCAGGTAAAGTAGAAATCTATTTATACCGGGTTAGTTAATGATGTTTTAGACAAATGATTTTGTGAAGTTCAGGAAAGAGAGAATGTTTTATTTTGTTTGATTCCATATGCATTGATGGTTCGTTCTATGAACATGTGTAGTAAAGTTATAGACTTTACTAGTGGTTTGATGTGACGAATGCATGATATATGAATGAGATCGTAAGCAAGCTGTGAGTGTGTTTGGGCTGTGCGCTAGTCCTTCCTCCATCGACATCACCCGAGGTTGACAGAGAGAGAGAGAGAGAGAGAGAGAGAGAGAGAGAGAGAGAGAGAGAGAGAAGAGAGAGAGAGAGAGAGAGAGAGCGTGGAGGAGGAGGAGGAGTGGGTGAAGGGAGGGAGGTACGGATGTTTTGATCAGATGAGGCCAAGGATCCAAACTGAAGGTGGTAATTAGATGATAATCCCAAACGTGATCCCAAAGTGTGTGTGTGTGTGTGTGTGAGAGAGAGAGAGAGAGAGAGAGAGAGAGAGAGAGAGAGAGAGAGAGAGAGAGAGAGAGAGAGAAGACAGACAGACAGACAGACAGACAGACAGACAGAAGAAGACAGAGACAGAGACAGAGAGACAGACAGACAGGCAGGAAGACAGGCAGGCAGACAGACAGAGACATAGACAGACAGCACGTCATCACAGACACAGACACAGGATCCGCCTGTCCATGGTCTTGAGTCAGACTTAGAAGGTGATAGCATTGTATTTAGAAAACATGCAACGACAAGAGTCCATTACCTAGTTGTTTGTATCCTTCTCATATTATACACGCATACGCAGAGAGAGAGAGAGAGAGAGAGAGAGAGAGAGAGAGAGAGAGAGAGAGAGAGAGAGAAGAGAGAGAGAGAGAGAGAGAGGCAGGCAAACAAACACACAAAGATACCAATACAAACGCAAACAGCTTTCTCTGGAATAATCCCTAGCCCCTATGCAGAACTGGGAAAATAAAAATAAATAATGTTTATTGGAAAACAACCAATTCCACGCGAAAGAAACTATAACCACACCCAAAACAAAGAACAAGCAAGAACAGAAATCCAAAAGAAAACGAAGTTCATGTCCGTACTCATGTAGATCTGTTTAGAGGGTGAAAAGTGCATACCTCCTAAAAAATCTAACGGATCACCAGAAAGAAAAACGTTTCAAAACGGAGAGACCGGAAGCATGCATGTCATGTCCCCCCCCCCCCCCCCCCCCCCCCCCCCCCCCCCCCCCCCCCCTTCCCCTTCCCCCCGCCATCCGTAAGCCGGCATCCCCCGGCAGAGTGGGCCACCGTCAGTCCAACACTGTTCCTTTCTATACTTTGTTAACATTCTTATTCAAACTGCATTACATAGCAAAGTACAACAAGGATAATTAAGAGTTCTTATAATGGTAGAATAGTGCTGGCGAACACGACCAAAGGATTTCCAATGGAACCATGAACAGAGGCCTAGAAAGAAACAACCACAACAACAAGCACACACACAGACACAAGTCCGGTTTTAGGGCACATAAACAATAGAGACAAACAGATAAACATACAGGCAGACACACAGACATTCAGACAGACAGACAGATTAACAGACTGTGGAGAGAGAGAGAGAGAGAGAGAGGAGAGAGAGAGAGAGAGAGAGAGAGAGAGAGAGAGAGAGAGAGAGAGAGAGAGAGAACTCTGAACTCCGGACTGAAAAAGTTTACTGCAAGGTCACCGACCTGTATGCAAAGGAGGTACATGTATCATGTAAAGACAGAAAATGAGAAAAGGAGAGAGAGAGGGAGAGAGAGAGAGAGAGAGAGAGAGAGAGAGAGAGAGAGAGAGAGAGAGAGAGAGAGAGAGAGAGAGAGAGAGCGTGAAGGAGAAGGGTGGGTAAAGGGAGGGAGGTACGGATGTTTTGAATCAGATGAGGCCAGGGATCCAGCTGGCCTTGAAAAAGACAACGATATGAAGAGGTTTTATTCGTCAATTCAATTACATCAAATAGAAACAAGTGATGGTGGGGGTTTAACTACGATGAGAACTAAACGGAGATTCCTGATGATCTTGCGAAAATGGGCGACTTCTAGCCAGAAGAACTCACCAACGGCATAGGCGTGAGGAAGAAACAGAAACAGGTCACCCAGATTATGGCATGAAGGGCAACTGAACTGAGATTGATTTTTTGGATGATGGTCAGTGAGGACGCAGATGATGTGGAGGATGCTAAGGAGTTCTATTCTGAACTGAGAAATCGGCTATGCTTACAGGACACGTCCCGGTGTCAATCAGGCCCGGGACATGCTGAAACCTGCAGTGTTGGTAAGACATTTTGAGCTATGCTGTCGTAAACGCATCCGTTATAGGCATGAAAGTCAACTGGGTGATTCCAGTCTCTTTTCCAGTTTAATGCCAGAGACCATTCGGATCTAGGCGGAGGCCAGAGACCACTCGGCTCTAGGCGGAGGCCAGAGACCACTCGGCTCTAGGTGGAGGCCAGAGACCACTCGGCTCTAGGCGGAGGCCAGAGACCACGCGGTCCTAGGTGGAGGCCAGAGACACTCAGCTCTAGGCGGAGGCCAGAGACCACTCAGCTCTAGGTGGAGGCCAGAGACACCCAGCTCTAGGTGGAGGCCAGAGACACCCAGCTCTAGGCGGAGGCCAGAGACCACTCAGCTCTAGGTGGAGGCCAGAGACCACTCGGCTCTAGGTAGAGACAGAGACCACTCGGCTCTAGGCGGAGGCCAGAGACCACTCAGCTCTAGGTGGAGGCCAGAGACCACTCAGCTCTAGGTGGAGTCCAGAGACCACTCGGCTCTAGGTAGAGGCAGAGACCACTCGGCTCTAGGCGGAGGCCAGAGACCACTCAGCTCTAGGTGGAGGCCAGAGACCACTCGGCTCTAGGTGGAGCCAGAGACCATCGGCTCTAGGTGGAGGCCAGAGACCACTCGGCTCTAGGTGGAGCCAGAGACCACTCGGCTCTAGGTGGAGGCCAGAGACACCCAGCTCTAGGTGGAGGCCAGAGACCACTCGGCTCTAGGTAGAGGCAGAGATCACTCGGCTCTAGGCGGAGGCCAGAGACCACTCAGCTCTAGGTGGAGGCCAGAGACCACTCGGCTCTAGGTGGAGGCCAGAGACCACTCGGCTCTAGGTGGAGGCCAGCGACACCCAGCTCTACGTGGAGGCCAGAGACCACTCGGCTCTAGGTGGAGGCC
>JAFLJL010001638.1:5000-20000 GCA_018398815.1 Conus ventricosus | reverse complement strand
TATAATCACCATCTTTAGTGTACTCAAACCCATACAAAGTGCCTATCTCACCGTTCTGTTCAAAGTCCGCAACGTCTGCAAGGTCTTTTAATTCTAAAGTTATACACCTCACAGGCGCTAATGTAACTCCTGGTTCTTCTGGCCCACGCGACATTATTTTTTAGTACAACTTATTATTTTATTTCCAAAACAATGTGCAGGTTATCACATTTTACGACTTTCCCTGTTTTGTCTTTGATTTTTATATTAAATGATCCGACCCTCCACAAAACTAATCTTTTAAACTGTAAATTAGGGAATTGTATAATTTCATAATCGCAATATGCAGCTTTCCCTGATGGAAGAGCTCTTAAAAACAGTTGAGGGCCCTCCATCATATAAGTTTTCATCAGTGCTTAGCTCATCTAAATGAACATAGAGTAATGAATATAAATGCAAGATTGAGCGACTTTCCCCTCAAAAGTAGTTTCGTCTGGTGTAACTCCAAAACTATTATTGTTAGCTGCAAAGCCTAACATTTTAGCTAGCTCTATACTAAAAAGGTAACTTGCTTCTTCAGGTTTGAATGTTAACATTGTTGTCAAATTTGCATTGTTAAGTTTGAGAGTAATGTTGAAGTTACTCATTGCTTCTTTTAGTGAGCAAAACCCGTAATAACCATCAGGTATGGTTAACTGGCTAACTAATTGGCCTCTATTATTAATTTTTTAATCTTATTATTCCTCTTGGATTCAGTTATATTAAACCATACGACTTTGTAGAATATTTCATGGAGCGCAACCATTCTGCTTCCGCAATTGTTATCAATAGCATGTTCTAAAAACGAAGGACGGTCTTGGGTTGTTATTGTTACAAACATTTTTTAAACAGAATAAAAATGAGTGCATTCAAATATACTGGCGCAAATATTCTGTTGGGCCGCACTACAATCTAAAAATATAAAACTGATACTCTTGACATTGCTGTGACCCAGACTGCCTCTTTTCATAAAAAGGTGAGTACTCCATTGAAGAGCTATCTTAACCCCCCTATTGAAAACGAGCACATCCAGAAAGCGTGGTTTAGTCATCCGATGCAGTTTTATCAGAACCAGTTAAACATTTGCTGTGTTTTGTGCATCAACTGGGTGTGGAGTGTCGTATGCTGATCATTTAAATCACCACGATCCTTTGGTGAGGTCAGTGTACAGATTTCATTTCTATTACACCTTCAGACGTATTTTGACTGAATTGCAAGCGCCATTGCCAAATGACAAACCGTTTAATCCACTCAGCAACATAATAGACATGAAGGCTTTTGAAAGGATCTGTAACGAATTCAATATTAACATCAAGACAGGCTTTAGACAAAAGTTGGATCATAATCATGGCTAGGCGTCATTTATTTTCAGGGCACGCACAGAAAGTATAACTTTGACCGGCGTTCTCCTTTTAAAATTGTTCAGCCCTGGTCCATAGAGCAAGAGCATAAAACAGCATGGACAACATTTATCTTAGACACTTCTAAGGGCCTAAACTAGGGCGGGAAATAGAACGAATAAACGACTCTATTCGTACTTACGTTTGGTGTTTGCTAGGTTCGAAAGCACAGGCAAGATCGAGCATAACTGATCCTTCTACTGGCTTTGACGCGCAAAAACAATACTTAGCAAATTTAGAGGACGCCATTAATTCTACAGTTGATTTACCTTCAAGTATTAAAAGATACCAAAATGTTTTACAATACGCAAGATCGAAAGTAGACTTTGCTGTTGGCACTGGTTTATACATGCTGCCTTCTGACCTCAGACTCCAGATAGGTATAATAATAAACTACAATAATGAAATTCTTATAGCAGGCAATGAACAGAAGGTTGGGAAAAACGACATAAATTCTGAGCCAGTAATATTACAAACAATAAAAGAACATCCCAAGATTAAGTCATCCAATCCCCGAGCTCAAAGCCCAAAGCATTGAAGACTCAGCAAAGCTTGCGGACTCTGTTCGCGATGACCATGAATATGAAAAGACAGCGCTTGTTCTTGGATTAACTGGCATAGATTACTTGGTCTTTATCTTACTAAATAGTAACCCAACTATTACAAGAACTAATGCCCATAAGTGCTCGGCCATAAAGCCAACTACTTTGCCCTGCAGTAGACAAAAGCCAGCTGAAAAATACCTCCTAATATACCGGTAAAGAGTCTATAGCTTTACTGGCTAATTTTTTTAATAAATTCGCAAGATGATCAAGCTGTTTTTTTACCCATGATTTATCAGGTGATGGCGATGGAGGCACTGACTTTGGCCTCCACCGCCGCCTGTAATAGCCATTACCAGTGTCTTATTGCAAATCCTAAGGCTGTTATAACGCTTGCTAATGTGACTCCTTGCTCTCTAAACAGTGTTCGTATTCGTTCTGCTAGCGTGTGTCTTCATATAAAATTTTTGGATAGTTTCTCTTATTCTATTCACTTGAGTTCGTAATTGGTCTCGGTTAGTAGTTTAGCGCTTCTAGTCTTGCTGATCTCTCTTGTTAAAGACCCTTTTATCTTTGGGTTATTTTTTTTTTTAATATCAGGCCCTACGTTTGGGGGGTCGTCAGCCCTCAACGAGTTTTTTTTTTTTCTCTTTTTATTTCCCATTAGTTCACCTATTTTGCAAAATTTGGTTTTTTAAATTCCCTCTGAGGGGTTCTTAAAAAGCATTTTCAAGGGCCTCAAATTTCCGCTTGGGAAAGGGGCGAGTCGTGTTAGTTTTAAAAAGCTTTTTCTTCTAAAAAAACGGGATTCTGCTTCTTTTAACTTTTATTAATTCACCTGCTGTTTGATTTAATTTTTTAAAATTTCCCATTTTTTGGCATTTGGTTATCTTTTGGGGAGTTTTGCAGTGTTTTTGGGAAGTTTGGGAAACTGCCCCCCCTTAATTTTGTTCCTAAAAAGGGCCCAAGGCGTTTTTGATCTTTCACACTGATCTTTTTTCTAATTAAAACCCAGGGAAAAAAAAACTTTGAGGGGCCCTTTTTTTAGTTGAAAGGGCGGGAACAAGTTGCCCTTTTGGTCGCTCCTCCAAACAAAGGGTCATTTTTTATTTCCCAAAATCTTTTTAGGGCCCTTAAATTCGGGAGGTTTTTTGGGCCTTTTAAACTTGGGTTTAAATAAATTGCCCTTTTCTTTTTTATTTTCCCACTTTTGGGAAATTTTACCCCCGATTTTCAATTCATCTGCAATAAGCCCCGACCCGTTCCCAAAGGGGAATCACTAAATGTCGCCCCTCCCCCCCACCCCCAAAAACACCAAATCTTATCTTAAATCCCTCCCCATGTTTTTTAAAAATTTAATTTTTTTAGGGGGATAAAAAAAGGGTTACATGCATAGGGGCTCGTTTCTTGACCCGCATAGAAGACTAAAAAAACCCTTTGGCGTAAAAGGGAAAAAAACGGAATATTACGTTCCAAATAATCCATCTACTTTTTGATGCAGAAAAAAATTTCTTACTGTAAAATTTTTTCCGGGCCCTTGGGAGCGGATGAAGTGTTGTGGGGGGCTCTGCACGCCCTTCCCTTTCCCAAAAAGAACTCGCTCGGGAAACAGCCCCAAAACGGGACAGTTTTTTCAAAACCCGGGGGCGGGAAATTTTTTAAAAAATTTCCTTTTAAAACTTGGGGGCAAAATTTTTCCCTTTACAAAATGCGGGACTTTTTTTTAACCTATTCGATCTATGGCTAACCGGGGAATAAAAGGGGCTGATCTTGCGTTTCAAAAAATTTAAAAAATTTGATGTTTGGACAAAAACCCCGAAAGACCCCCGCGGGAATTTTAAAAGACAACAAAAGCTTCCCAGCTGAAAATTTTTGGGCGTAGGGAAAATCGTTTTTCCACCCCTTTTAAAATTTTGATTTGTTAAAAGCGCAGCCCCATACTTTAAAGGGAGCTTTTAAAAGACAGTTGCCCCATAAAACTAACTTTTAATAAATTTCAAACCGTTTTTCAGATCATCAAACCCCAAGAAAAGTACAGCATTTCGCCCTCTCTTTTAGAGTTTGACGTTTTTTTGCAACCCTAATTTAGCGGCAGTTTTGAGCCCCTTTTTATCATCAAAATTACAATATTTTAAAAAAAAGGGTGATTCATCATACAAAAAATTTTTCCTAGAACCCGGGCGGGCCACTTTTAGGGGAATTTTATTTTTTAGCGTCTCAGAAAAAGAAAACTTAAAGGTATTTTTTTTTTGCTGGCGAAGATAAAGAACCTTTAAAAAAGGGGAAAGTAAAAATTTTTTTTAATCCAAAAATAACAAAAAGTAAAAATGTTCGATTGAGGGCATTCCCTAACCAAATCAAATTGCTAGGGGCTTAAACCTTATCGGGCTTTTTGATGAAATAAAAAAAACTGTTTTGGGGGGGGAGGTGTAGAAACCCCAACACAGCCGGGGGTCTAAAGTTTTACATCTTAAACAATGTTAGGTTTGATGATTATTTAACAAAAAAAATTACGGTTTATGGATTGACCAAAGGTCAACAGAGGATAATCATTTGCAGGGAAGGGGGGGAGAGGGGAAAACTAATAAACTTTAAAAATTGATAAAAAAGAAAAAAGCCGAAAAACCGCTTAAAAAAACATTTGTTTTTAATATATGATGCGCAGCTGAAATTAAAAAATAACCGTTTAAAAGATATCCCAATACAAAATTATTTTTATTTTAAAAAAACCCTTGCTTTTAAAATTATCCAAATGTGCCTAAAAGCGCCGCCAAAAGAAAGATGAGGCAATTTTTCTGTTAAAGAAAATGAAGAAAAACCTTCAGATTAAAAAACATTACCAAATGCAAAAAAAAAGAGAAAAGACCTTTCAAAAAAAACAGAAAAACCCAAAAACGAAGGTATTCTGCTGTCTTTAATGCTGTTACATTGTTAAATGGAGCATGGGGACTATAAGTGCTCTTTTCAGAGGAACAAAGTTTTTGGCCCTTTAGAAACGGGAATGGCGCACCCGCAGCTTTTCCCTCTAAGGTTTGTCTTTAGCTCTCCCCTGTTTTTCATTCTTAGGTCTGCTAAAAAAAATTAAAAAACAAAACTCCAAAAGACACAGCTTGGTTCAACTAATAACAGCTAAACTTAGTTCGTTAAAAAAAGACAAAAAATTAAAGCCCCTTGTTGCCTCAAACACAGGGATAAGAATTTAATCTTTTTACACCAAATTTTGTTGACAAAACAAAAGACAAAATTTTGTTCTTCAAAAAAAGGGCGGGGGAAAATTTTTTCTAAAACACCCCGGGCCCCAAACGGGTTAAAAAAGGAATGTTTAAAAAAAAAAGTAAACGACTTTTAAACTCTGTCTAAACACTCACATTAACAAAAACCAAAAAGGGTTTTTATCCTTAGTTTTTGGGGCCCAAAGCCAAAAAACCGTTGTTTTGGGGATTTGTTTAAGAATTTTTTTAATTTAAATAAAAAATTTTGAGTTAAAAAAAAGAAACTAAACCCATGGTTTAAGATATATAAAGGGACAAGACAAATTTTTTTGAAGGAATCTCGAGAGAGAGCTTTTAATCAAGAGTTTTAAATGATTTTGGATTTAAAAAGCCCTTTTGACCCAGCAAGCTTAACAGGCAAGTGTTGCTCTTTCCAATTTTCCCAAAGTTCCAAGTAAATAACAATAGCCCCCGCCATTAAAAAATGTTAGCTTTTTTAAATTCGAAAGTAACAATAAATGAAGAAAATTAGAATTTGGGGCCCTAATTTAAACGCAGACTTTTTCTTTCTCTTTAATGATTTAAAACCCCCGGGTTTGGGGAAAACGAACTGTTTCCCCCATTTTGACGTGCTGCTGAAAAAGCTAAATGAGGGGGTTTTGGTTGGCCCAGGGGGCGAAGCCCTTAGAGATCAATTAAAAAGGCTAAGTATGCCCCGGGTTGGGGAAAACTCACTTTCCCCTTTACCCCCAGCATTATTTTGAAAAAGAGCAGTTCTAAACTTTAAAGAATAAAACCCAAAAAAATGTTTTATGTGGTGTGTTTTTTTGCAAGGCTGCTTTAAACGCCCCAAAAACCAGAGAAGTGTTAACAAATCACCCTTACATCAATGATCTAATTTTAATAGGGGGGTGCCCTTTTCCGTTATTTTTGCCCAAATTTGATCGTTTTTTGAAAACAAAAAAAAACCCAAAAAACTGTTAATGTATACCCCTGGGATGGGGAAAAAAAATTTTGGGTTTCCCAAATTTAAAAGTGTCCAAGAACACCCCAAAACAATGGGGCGAACCGGGAACAAAAATCATTTTGACTTACTACTGTTTGTTTTCCCCCCGCGGGGTTTTACCGCATTACACTTTGATACGCAAAATAGTAAAATTATTGGCCCCCCCAAAAAAAATTGGGCATAAAAAAGGGAATTTTCCTGCAAAAAAATTTTTTAACAAGAATCCCTTCGTTCAAGCCGAAAAGCGAACAAAAGAAACATTGTATGGGCCCATTTGTTTTAAAATTACAAAACAAACTAGGGCCCCCGCCCGGATCAAAATTATTTTAAAGAACGGAAACGGTTTGAAACTTTCTCCTTATTTTTTTTAAGCAGATTTTGAATCATTCATTTTCCTTTTATAAGGGCCAGCGCCCCCAAAAAACCTTCGAAAACATTCTTAATTTAAATCATAGTTTGGTTTCATTGCCCTTTTTAAATTGTTAGGTAGAGGGCGTTAAATTCAGACCCAAATTTATAGACCCCCAAATGCGGTTTGGGAAAAATTTTACAGGCATGCAGCAAGGGGCGAAATTGATTGTTCAAATAATTGAATTTAACGGGAAATCATAAATTTGGCCCCTAAACCCCCAAAACAACAGAAAGGGACTCAGCCACTCCCCCCTGTTGGTTTTTGGGGTTTTAGGCAAAAACGCCCAAGGGGAAAAACCCCCACAGAAGAACCATGTTAACATTAGGGGAAAATTTTCAGGGGAGCGGCCCCCATAAAAATGAAAATTTTAACCAAAAGGGTTTGGGATCCAAAGAAGGGAAGCGGCCCCATTTTCTTTCAAAAATTGCGAGGTTAGACTCTCTTCTTAAAATTTAAAGAGTGGGACGTTGTTTTTGGGGGTGCCCATGCATTCCCACAGCCCTCAAAAAAAGGTACATGTGCTTTAATCTAAATAACATTTTTTTTTTTTAATGACTTTTATGAAAACCACATGGGGGTTCTTTGGGATCGGGGGCTTTTGTCCTTAAGCCCCGGGCCCAAAAACGAAAAATTTTTTTGACCCAACTCTCGTTAAAAAGGGGCCGTTTATCCTTTTAGTCTGAAAAAGTTGGGAAAAAGGTTTTTATGAAGAAAACCTTCCTCCTAAAGGCGCTTCTTTTCTAGTTCCCTTTGAGGAAAGGGGCATTAGTGATTCTGATTACCAGCATCTCAAATGCGTGGGGGGAAAAATTAGAGTGAAAAAAGAGGGAGACTATCATGACTCCTATTTTTAAAGGCAGATTTTATGTTTTTTGGGGGACCCCTCTTTTGGGAAAAATTTTAGAAAGCCTGCATGAAACTTTTTAAACCGGGGTCCCCCGCTTTTCCTTTTTTGCGCCCCCGGGGTTTAGTTGGGGCGCTTTTTTTAAAGTTTTTCTGGAGTACAATTGATTTATTTTTCAGATTTTCCAAAAGATTCAGAAAATTTTAAAAGGATTGCGTGGAGGGAAATTTTTATGGGGTGCATCCCTTACTGGAAAGCAAACAAAAAAATCTTGGGCGAAATAGGGTCCCAATAAAAGGTTTTAAATAAAACTCATGAAATTTTGATGAAACAATCTGAAAGTTGGGGAATGGCGCAATCACTTCCATTTTCGAAAATTTAAAAATTAAAACAGGTACAAATAAAATTTAAAAAGGCCCTTAAAGTGGGTTTAGCTTTAACGCCTGATCAAACAGGGGGGTTTTTATTCTAGAAGTTGACTTGAATATCCTCAGGAAAATCCCCGACCTTTCTTAAAAGACTAAACCCCTTAGCAGCAAAAGTCTAAAAACAAATCCCGGGGAAACCCCCTAAAAAAGGCCTAATCTTTTGGGCAAAAAAAATTTTTGTTTGTCATTACCCGGAAATTCTACAATTTTTTTTTAAACACGGTTTGAAGTTGACAGCTGTTTAAGTATAATTGCTTTTTATCAAAAAAACAGTTTATGAAAAACCCCACATGAAGAACATGATTTTCGAACTAAATCCCCCAGATGCTTTTAGAAAAAGACTTTTTCAAGCTGATGAACAAAAAGCTGTTTTTTGGGAAAAACTATGGAGGGCTCCCCCCCCACCGGGGCCCCCGATTTTAGATTTGTCCCCAAGAGAATGAAAAAGCAATTAACCGGCCCTTTAAAAACCCAATTTCAGGGCTTCAGA
Organism: Conus ventricosus; assembly: GCA_018398815.1. NCBI lineage: Eukaryota > Metazoa > Mollusca > Gastropoda > Neogastropoda > Conidae > Conus > Conus ventricosus. The sequence continues at coordinate 11,648 of JAFLJL010001638.1, read as the reverse complement.
AGATTTCATGATCACTTTTTGGGATAATGAAGAAAAAAAAAATTCAAAATTTGACAAACCTGAATTTTTTGGGTTTCTGTTTTAGAATTATCCCAAAACTTTTTATGTTTAAATTTCTTTAAGACTACTTTAAGCCCTCGTTAACCCCAGTCCAAGTACTTTTCACAGATAAAGATTAATTTTTTTATAGTATCCCTACTGAAGACATCTATAAAGACATGGAAACCCAAGTGGGAAAAGGGAAGCAGATTTTAAAGGGAAAGCTGATTATCCAAATTGCCTTTGGGATTTAATTACTAAAAAAGGTTTTTTGGGGAAAAATTAAGGTGGGAATTTTCGGGGAAAGGGGATCAAGGGGTTTGTTGGTTTAAAGGCAAAAAAGTTTAAATATTTCGAGCCAGGAAAAAAATCATTAAGAAAACAAAGGAAAATCTCGCAGGGGTTTGGCAGTCAAAAAATATCACATGAAAACTACAAAAAAAACATTGTTTTTGGGAAAAAGACTTTTTTATCATGACAACGTAAAACCGCGATCTAATCTACTGAGAACAACACAAAAAGTTTTAACAAAAAAGTCATTAGATAGAACAAACACAAAAAGGGGGTTTTTTTTAAACCCAAATTTTATATGCAATCGGGGACTGGAGAACCGTAAATTTTAATTTTAAAACGGAACTGTTTCTGGTTGGGGTTATTTTGCATTCTTCCCTTTACAAAAAAATCTTTTAGGGGCCCGGGGGGTTTTGTTTTGCCCCCTTTTTCGAAATAAACCCAAGGGCGGGTTAAATTTTTCAATTCCTTTTTTTTTCGTCGGGGCAACACCCCAAAATGGATCCGGGTTTCCCCACAGTGCCCCTTCTGCTTCCCCCGGTAAAAAAAGGTACCTTACTTTTAATCCAAAAAAGGTAATAAATTTTTCCCCGGGTGAAGGGCCTCCTTCAACAAAATTTATTTTTTTTCTTTTGATTGTTTAACCCGGTTTTAGCCCCTTTTTTAAATTTTTTTTTTAATTCATTGCGCCAAAATGAGGGGAATCTTTTTAACCCATTCCCTTTTTGCGAGAATTGTCAATAAGCTCTCTTTTAAACTTTAAAAAAGTCCTTTTGGTTTAATGTTTGTTAAAGTTTTTTAAATAAAGCCTGTTATCTTGAAATCCTGGGAAAGCCTCTTTTAAGGTAACTCTATGTTTTTAACCAAAAATTGATTCCAAATTGGCCCTTTTAAAATTTTTTCCCCTCATCGAATTGAATCAGCGGGATAAATTTTGTGGCCCTCGTTGGTTTTTTCATTGTATAGCGACAAACAACAGCAGAAGCACTTTTTTTGTGTTAAAGGGTTTTGCTCTTTGTTTCCCTTTAAGCATGGGCTGATGTGGTGCGTACTTTAAAAACTTTTTTTCTAATTCCTTTTAGAGGGGGAAATAAAGAAGATCCATTTGATGGGGGTCGTTTGGGGTTGTATTGAAAAATGTTGGGCTCTTTTCGTCTTGGGGGAGTTAAAAAAATTTGCCAAATTCTTGTTTAGATAAACCCTTCCCCTTTTTTGTTTTTTCATGGGGCCCCCTCCGCTTGGGTTTGCTTTTTTTTATTGCGGGGAACCCCTTTCCCAAAATCCCCTTTGGGTGAATAATGATTTTGTTAAATTTTTTTTTCAGCCAAATTAGGGGCAACCAAAAAAACACCCAAAGGTCATACCCAAAAAGACAATAAACCCGATTTCTTGCATCTTTTGTTTTTTATGGTTAAAAAGTCACCCCCGGAATTTTGGGGGAAAAGTCTCGAAAGGTTTTCCTTTTTACTAGATAATATTGTTTTTTTTTGCTTGACAACATTTTTTAAAAGTGTAAGCTGCATGCCCCGTCTTTTTCCCGGTTGTCTTTTAAAAAAACTTTAACCAAGTCTCTCCTTTTATAGGCGTTTGTGCAGCGCTAGTTGCCCCCATAGCTTTGTTTTGTCTTTTTCTCTCCCGTCATTCCCCATTTACTAAATTGGAAAATTAATTCCGTTTTTAAAACAAAACGCATTCACCCCAGCGCCCCCCTTTTCTTTTTTGCGGTGAAGCCTTTTTTTTTAAATGTATTTTTTTTTTTACATATTTATTTTGTCTGGGAAATTTTTCCTTGCTTAAATTTGAAAAAACTTTCGGGACAAACCCAAGCGCAATGATAGCAATCGCTTTGCTGAATCCCCCAAGTCAGTTTGCCAAAATCTGCTGGTTTAATTCTTAAAAAGGCTTTCCAAGCCTTGAGTTCCTACACTTAGTCCCCCAAAACACAGAATTTGGGATACAAGGTTGGCAACAGTTTTTTTTGGGCTCATTTTTTTTAAAATAAAATAATTATAAATTTTTTAAAAAAAAAGAACAGTGATGTCTACTTCACTACAAGTGGCCCCAAACCCTTTCCTTAACTTAAAGAAAGACCAAGTTGATGCCAAGCTATTATGCCCCAAAAAAGGGGAGGCTGTATTCCCTTTGGCAATTGGAAAAAAAAAAAAAATTTTCCCCGGAACTGAAATTTAGCATGGAAAAAAAGATTCAAAGATTTTCGCCGCAAAAACAATTTTTTAAAATATCATAACAGGTATGAAGGCAGTGGGGGCTAGAATGGTGAAAAGTGTGGGGCAAAACGGTTCTTAGTTTGTACACCCCAAACTAGTGTAAATTTTTCCCCATTGATTTGAAAAAAGAAATTTTCGTAATTTTTAAAGCAAGATCCGGGTTTTTTCAAAGTCATTGAGTCTCTAGGGGGTTTTTTTTATACTTTAGATTTTTTGGGAAAATTGTTATCGCCCCTTAAACATGGGATTAATAACTTTTAACATATAGGGTTTTTTAATTTCCCTTCCCCCAAAGACCGAGCCAAAAATTTAGCAGAATTTGAAAAACCCGAATCAGGGGGGAAAGTAAACCCAAACCAAAAAACCCGAAGAAAAAAGGAATCAGGGGGAGGGCCATTTTAAAAAAACCCGGGGGTGTTGAAGCAGGAAAAAAAATTTTGCAGTTGGGAAAAGCCCCAAAAAAATTTAAAGTTACAGAAATCTATCAATTTTAAAAATAACCCCCGCCAAGGGCCCGAACAAGTTTTTCCCAAAGCCAGCTATAAAAACACCATGGATTCAAGGGGCCCCCAAAGTCTTCATGGAATATTGAACTTAAAAATGTTTTCCAAATTTTGGGGCCCCGGGTGCTGCTGGGGGCAGTTATTAGGTTATAAAAATTAAACCAAAGGCCCCCAAAAACCCAAAAAAAGTTAAAACAAACCCGAACCATTAAATCCCGAAAGAGACAAAAAGCAGGCCAAAAAACCCCCAATAACAAGCATCCCTTTGATCCATTTTTAAATGGGGAAAAATATTTTAAGAACTTTAATTTTTAAAATTTTTTTTTAAAAAAAAGCTCATGGGTATTTAAAATGAAAAAGTCAATAAATAAAGACTGGGGTCTAAAAAGACATTTCCATAGACCCAAATTGTAACAAAGCGGTTTTCTTCGGGTTAAAAACCCCTTTCCTAAGATCTATGCAAAAACGCTGAGCAAGACATCCTCAACGATTTACGCGTTTTTTTGAGGGGTGGTGTACTTATTTTTTCATTACTATTTTTAAAATAAAAACATAGCTTGGTTTTTTTTTTGATAATTTTAAGATAACTTAATTTGAAAATTGGGACTTTAAAAGGGTGACTTTTTCAAGAACTTATTTAAAAACGGCAAGAACTTAAAATTTAAAAAATTAATTTAAGAACTTTTTTAAAAACTTGAAGTAACTTAATTAAGAACTTGGGGTGACTTGGGGGGTGGAAATGTGTTTTGGTGTTTCACAGGGGGGTGGGTGGGGGGACGTGCGGGGTGGGGTGGGGGGTGGGGGACGTGCCCTGCGTGGGGGGGGGGTTTGGGGGGGACGGCGTGCGTGGGGTAGGGCAAAAACACACACCACAAACAAAAAACACAAACAAACAAAACCCCAAAATTTGCGTGCTCCCCTTTTCTCAACCAGGCTTTCAACTGGCTTTGGGAGAGTTACAGCAGTAATTTTCTGTACCCCAAACTTTTATGGGGGCTCAATCCCAGTAGGGAGTAAAATCCGTCATTGTTTTATTTGGGCAAATTTTTATGGGAAAATAGTGTTTTCCCCACACTAACTCCCCTCCCTACTTGGAATGTACTAAAAACCTGCCTAACCCTACCTAGTTTGTTTGCCAAAAAATTCAAAAAACGTTATCCCCTTGCATAAGGGACACCTGCGTTTTTTAAACCCCAAACCCAAAAAGGCCGAACAATACTAATTTTGATCATTCAACTACAGCTTGGGTCGTGGCTTTTTTAGGGCAAAAGGCGAGCTCCCTTTTGAACCCCTTTTCTTGGGGGGCTTTTCCCCCGGATCCCTTTCTGGCAAAATGCCAGGGAGCGGGAGTAAAATGGGTGTGGGGTGGCTCAAATTTCCCTGCCATGCAGGTTCAAAAACTCATGTTATCCCTGCCAGAATTCTTTTAAAAATTTGGGGGTTTGGAAATTTTATGTATTTCAAATGAGTTTTTGTTTTTTTGTTAACCATTTAAAAAATCCCCCTTTGGGGAAATTTTTGGGAAAAAATAGAAACAAAATGACCTTCAATTAGTCTTCTTGCACGAGTTAGATCAACCAGCAAATCTTCTTTTAGATAAGACTCCCAGTTTTTTTTTTTTTGACTGTTTTCAAAAATTTTTCTTTGCTTTCCCCGAACCCCAAAGCCCCCAAAAAAAGAGCCTGAGGGAAAAAATTTCCTTTTGTATCTTTCACTGATAACAAAAACCCCGGGGTAAGATTGGGGGCATTTCTTGAACATTTCAAAGGTTTTGGTTTTTTATCAAATGGATCGGAAAAAGGGAGCCACAAAGCTGTTTTCAAATATTTGTCCAAAATCTTTAATGAGAGTTCCGTTTTTTGTTGGGAAAAAAACGAAATGCTTCCTTTTGGCTTTTAAGGGGGAGAACAAGGGTCGCCACTCAATTTTTTTTGTCCCAAAAAATTTTTCCATGGCCCCTAAATTTAAAAAATTTATTTTTTTACAAGATCCCCGGGCCCGTTGATCGGAAAGTTTTTCCCTTTCGAAGATAACAAACTTCATCCATTTTTTTGAGTAATAATTTGGGGTCACTTCCCCACTGGGAGAAAACAATTTTAAAAAATCCTTTCCCCTTTACCCCGCCATGTTTTTAAACCCCCAAAAAGTTCTCTCCGCCCAGCCCCCCTGCAAAAATAAAAAACACAGCCCCAGTAACCCCCGACGTGGGGTTGCCCCCCCCAAACAGGGGGAAGAATTTTTGTGGGGTGAGGGCCGTAAGGGTAGCTTTTAAAACGCTGATTGGCTGGCTAAAAAAGCCCGCCGCACGGGGAAAGTTTGGGGAAAAAACTTTTTTGAAGCTGATTTAAAGTAGGGAGGAAGTAAAGGGGGGGGGAAGAGGGGTGGGGAGGTGGGGCATATTGATTTTTTTTGGGCCTTTTGGGAGTGTTTGTTTCCCCTTTTTGTGGCAGGTTTTCCGGTTTGTTTGCGTGGGTTTTGTGTTGTGTGTGGTGTGTTTTGTATGTGTGTTTTTGTGGGGTGGTTGTGGGGTTTTTTGTGTGTGTGTGTGGTTTTATTGTGTGTGTATGTGGTTGTTGGGGTGTGTGTTTTGTTGTGTGTGTGTGTGTGTGTTGTGGGTGTGGTGTGTGGTGGTGTGTGGTAGGGTTTTTGTTAGTGTGTGCCCCTTTTGCCCCTTTCTCTGTCTGCCCTTCTGTTTTGAGGGGGAAATTTAAACCCTTAAATGCTTTGTCAGGGTTTTTTCTCTCTCCCCCCCTCTTAATTAACTACCGCGAAGTAAACGGTACCTGGTGCACCCACCGTGTATAGGGCGCTTCACCCCAACTGCTTTTTTCCCTTTCGTTAAATTATGGGGCGTGTTCCAAGTCCCCGGTACTTTCCCCACGCAAAATTTTATAAAACCCTTTTGTAATTGTAAATTTAAAAAAGGGCAACCGGACACAGTATGTTTTTTTGTATCGTTATTTTTTGGGTTTTTGTCAGAGAACAGGAAAAGGGGGGCTTTTAGGGCCAAATTTTGCCCAAAAACGGGGGTGGGGGAGCCAAAATAGTCAGAAAGGGTTTTACGTTTTTCTCACAGACATACATACAGACATAATACAGAGGGGAAAAGAAGAGAGAGAAGAGAGAGGAGGGGGGGGGAGAGAGGAGGGAGAGAGAAGAGGGAGGAAAAAAGAGAAAAAGGGGGGGTTAAATTCTCGGGCCTTTTCCCACCAAACCGGGGGCGTTTTTCTTGTTGGGGAAAGGGAAATAAAATGAGGCTGAACGTACGTAGAAAAACAACAACAACAACAACAACAACAAAAACCTTTTTGAATGCTCGCCCTTAATTAAGGCTAAAGTGACCTTGCTTGTGCAGAAGATAAAATGCACTTTAAATGGAACTGAGCTGAAGTAGACACTAGATCGTTTACACTTCGTCTTTCTATCAATAATAAGTGCAGACCACGTGTGTCGGTGGCACAGTTGTGTAAGCTTCTCTGCCATTGGTAGAAAGAGCCGTGGGTGTTATGCTGTGTTGAGTATGGGAGCAGACGATGCCAGCTGTCCACTGATCAACAACACTAACAACAACAAGGACTTATATGGGC
>JAFLJL010001637.1:0-5000 GCA_018398815.1 Conus ventricosus | reverse complement strand
TTCTTTCTTCCCGCCTGTCTGTGGACGTTCGCCGTACCTTTCTTTCGTTCCTTCCTTCCTTCATTTCTTTCTTCCGCCTGTCTGTGGACGTTCGCCGTACCTTTCTTTCCTTCCTTCCTTCCTTCCTTTCTTTCTTTCTTGCCGCCTGTCTGTGGACGTTCGCCGTAGCTTTCTTTCCTTCCTTCCTTCCTTCATTTCTTTCTTCCCGCCTGTCTGTGGACGTTCGCCGTACCTTTCTTTCCTTCCTTCCTTCCTTCCTTTTTTCTCCTTTCCTTTTATATTTTCTTCCTTCATTCGTTCCGGTTTTTTTCGCTTTCGTTGCATTCACTTTTCCTTCCTTTCTGTTTTCCTTTCTTTGTTCCTTAATTCGATCTTTTCTTCTGTTCCTCCATTCTTTCTTCCAACCTTTTCTTCATTTCTTCCCTCCCTCTTTTTTTTTTATCACTTTCTTTGTTCCTTCCAGCCTTCCTTTTGTACTTTTCTCATACATTTCTTCTTCACACACACACCCCTTCCCCCCTTCCCCCCTTTTCTCTGTCCCTTCCTTTTTCTTTCTCCCTTTATTCTCTGCTTTCTTTGTTTCTTGCTTCCTTCCTCTTTCTCCTGTCTTTCTTCCTTTCTTTGCTTCTACCTTCTTTTTTCATTCTTTCTAACCTTTCGTCCTTCTTTCTTTGTTTCTTTCTCCTCTATTTTTTTTCTTTCTCATACTACCTTCCTTTCATCTTTCCATCTTTCTTTTCTTTGTTCCCTTCTTGCTTTCCGTCCTTCTTTCTTTCTCTGCCTGCCTTTCTTTCTTTCTCAGTTCCTCCCTCCTCCTGTTATACTGTCTTTATTTAACCCCTTTCCCTCGTTCTTTCTTTTTTTTCCCTTTTTTATTTTTTTTTACCTTTTTTTTACAGTCGGTGACATACTATGTTTAAACAACATTTTTTTTAACCACACACATTTTCAACTTTTTTCCCCTGTGCTTCTGAAACTACGTGGAATAGAAAGCAATATATACCCTTTGCTTAAACATGACCAACTTCAATCTTTTCTTGTAAACTACATCCATCCAACCATCCATCCCTCTATCCGTCCGTGTTCTCTCTCCTCTCTCTCTCTCTCTCTCTCTCTCTCTCTCTCTCTCTCTCTCTGTTCTTTCCATTTCCTGTCTTTCTTTTTTATTGTCTTTCTTTCTGTCTTGATTTCATCATCATGATTATCGTTATCGCCGTCGTTGTCGTTGTTGATGTTATGGTAATAGACGCAATTCACATTCTTTAATAATTAATTTCGTATTTTCTTTTCTCCTCTGTTCTTTTTGATCTCCTTTACGTTTTATCAGCTTCTTCATAAGCATCATCATTATAATCATTAGCATTGCCTTTTTCCCCTCTCATTCTCATTCTTCTTCTCCATCTTCTTCCGACTTTGCTTCATCCTCTTCCTCCGCCTCCTCCTCTTTCTCCTCCTCCTGTGCCTCCCCCTCTTTCTCCCCCTCCTGTGCCTCCTCCTCTTTGTCCTCTTCCTCCCCCTCCCCCTTTTTTCTCCTCCTCCTGTGCCTCCTCTTCCTCCGCCCTCCTCTTTCTCCTCCTCCTGTGCTCCTCTTTCTCCCCTCCTGTGCCTCCTCTCCTCTTTATCCTCCTCCTGTGCCCTCCTCCTCCTCTTTCTCTCCTCCTCGCCATTCTCCTCCTCCTGTGCCCCCCTCCCCCTCTTTCTCCTCCCCCTTTGTGCTCCTCCTCCTCTTTCTCCTCCTCCTCCGCCATTCTCCTCCTCTTTTGCCTCCTCCTCTTTCTCCTCTTCATCCCCTCTTTCTCTTTCCTGTGCCTTCTCCTCCTCCTCCGTGCTCCTCCTCTTTCTCCTCTCCCTGTGCCTCCTCCTCTTTCTCTCCTCCTGTGCCTCCTCCTCTTTCCCCTCCTCCTGTGCTCCTTTCTTCTCCTCCCCCTGTGCCTCCTTTCTTCTCCTCCTGTGCCTTCTCCTCTCCTCCTGTCCCTCCTCCTCTTTCTCCTCCTCCTGTGCCTCCCCCTCTTTCTCCTCCTCCTGTGATTCCCCCTCTTCCCCTCCTCCTGTGCCTCCTCCTCTTTTCCTCCTCCTGTGCCTCCCTCTTTCCCCTCCCCTGGTGCTTCCTCTCTTTTCCCCCTGTGCCTCCCCCTCTTGTCCCTGTGCCTCCCCCTTTTGCCTCCTCTCTTTCTCCTCCTCCTGTGTTCCTCTTCTTTCTTCTCCTCCTGTGCCTCCTCCTATTTCCCCTCCCCCTTTGTGCCTCCTCTCTTTCTCCTTTTCCTCTGCCATTCTCCTGTGCCCCTCCTCTTTCCCCTCCCCCTCCTCCTCCTCTTTCTCCTCGCCCCTCCTCCTTTTTTCCTCTTCCCCCCGCCTTTTCCCTCATTCCCCTCTTTCCTCCCCTCTTTCTCCTGCTCCTTCTGTGCCTCCTCCTTTTTCTCCTCTCCTCCTCCTGTGCTCCTCCTCTTTCTCCTCTCCTCCTCCTCTTTCTCTTCCTCCTGTGCCTTCCTCTTTCTCCCCTCCTCCTTTTGCCTCTTTTCCTGTCCCTCCTCCTTTCCTCCTGTGCCTCCTCTCCTCTTCCCCCGCCATTCTCCTTCTTTTTTCTTCTTCTTCTTTTCTTTTCTTCTTTTCTTCTTCTTCTGCTTCTTCTTTCTTCTTCTTCTTCTCTTCTTCTTCTTTTTTCTTTCTTCTTCTTCTTCTTTCTTCTTTTCTTCTTCTTCTTTTTTCCTTCCCTTTCTTCTTCTTCTTCTTCTTTTCTTTTCTTCTTTTTCTTCTTTTCTTCTCCTTTTCTTCTTCTCTTCTTTTTGTTCTTCTTCTTCGTCTTCTTCTTCTTCTTCGTCTTCTTCTTCTTTTCTTCTTCTTCTTTTCTTTTTTTTTTTGTTCTTCTTCTTCTTTTTTTTTCTTCTTCTCCTTCTTCTTCTTCTTCTTTTCTTCTTTTTTTTTCTTCTTCTTCTTCTTCTTCTTCTTCTTCTTCTTCTTCTTGTCCAATACGGGCCCGCTGCTGCATTGTTTCTGGCCGATATGGGCGGTCAAATGGTCTCTCGCGTGGGGTTAGTTAGGCCACGACCCACATTCCTATCTGAAGACATGCACAGCGCCGTCACTTCATATGTTTGGAATTCAAGGGCTTTGTGTTTGGGAACGATTTGGGAGCCAAGCTAGTTACGCTAAGCTACGTTGTTTACAGTGCACTACTTTTACAGGGCACTACACAGCATCACGCTTCATACTCGAAGCTACACCACGCTACACTGTACTAATGTTCACCACACTGTACCACACTAAGCTACACCACACTGCACCATGCTACACTACACTGCATTCAGCAAAGATACATCATGCTACACTATGCTGGATTATTCGACATGGCACGATACTGCGCTACACTGTATTTCACTCGCTACACAAAGCTGCACTACACTACACTCCACTGCACTGCACTACACTACACTCCACTCCACTGCACGGCACGGCACGGCACGGCACGGCACGGCACGGCACGGCACGACACGACACGACACGACACGACACGACACGAACGACACGACACGACACGACACTCATTTTCTGCAAACATATTGGTGACAGAACGTTGTTAACGTTGCTCATTTTGAACCTTTGAAAGTAATGGAAGAAGAAAAAGAAACAAACAAACAAGGCAAGTGAAAAATAAAAACATCATTTTCATTATCATCACATTAATCAACAACAATAACAACAAAAATGGCGACGTAAACGTTGTTCTCCGATCTGTGTGGTCCAGAGTAAGTCAAAAGACTGGGTTTCTCCCTGGTTCAGATCAGTATCGATTGGAAAGTGTTTTTTTTTAAATATTTCTTTCCTTTTTGTCCATTAAAAGAAACAGTTGCTGTGATGATGAAGACTGATGCTATGAAACCTTTGCAGACACCCCCCCCCCCCCCCACCAGTAGTAGGGATAGGGACTTCTCACCCCCCAAAGCAGGAGCAGGAGCAGGAGATCACGACAGAGCCTAAGGGGCGAATCATATGACAGAAGATGCTCGGTGATGACATCACAAGATCGATGTGACGTCCCTAGTAATAGACCCTACGGGCTATTGCATCGCGCTGGTGCAATCAGCTTTAAAAAAAAACGTTAAGAAAAAAAAAAGACAGATTGTTTTAAGCGACTTTTTTGGGGGGGTTAGGCCCTCTTTCAAGGGCGACAACACACGGACACATGATGAAAAAAGCAGTCAGCTCCCTTGAAAGGTCCGAAGTTTACTCGCTACACCATTACCAGCTGATCATGACTGAATCTTTAGACCGGTTCATTAATAGTTAACCCGTTCAGTGCCTCACAATAGTACAAACAAAGGTGTTCCCAGGTGCCAGGGAAATCTCATGATTTGGGGGTCATAATTAACAAAATATTCTAGCTCAGAAACTACAAAAGATAGAAAAATGAAATCTATATCATTTTTGAAGGAAATTGAATGAAGATTTTGAATCTGGGCTTCTTTTGTTTTAATTTTGATAATACAAAAGTATTTAGGCTTGTAGATTTGGATAGATTTTTTTGCACGATCAAAAACATATGTATTTACCACATCCAAACAAGAACACACAGCAAAAAAGTTGAAAATAAAGTTTGTATTGTCACACTACACCTGTAAATGAAAGTAAAACAGTTTGGAAGTCTATCAAGACGCTCACACTCGATGCAGACTGACCAGTCCACGACCACGCCCCCCCCCCTCCCCACCACACCCCCTTGCTCAACTTCAACCCTCTCTTTCACTCCTCATCTTCCCCTACCTTTTCGTCTGCACCGTGTCACGCCGCGAGCAGGCCACGATCCCCTCGCACTGATTTCACATCACTGGACACCAGCACGCAGTGCAGAGTACACACTTGGCTGGCTCGTTCGACTGACGCTGTCAGATGAACACACACTGAGGTCACAGAGCCCTACTCAATAACTGACGAATATGGTCGGCAATTCCACCACTACATCATTCACTTCATGCTCGAGTTAGTGTTGAATAAAAGATTATTTG